>BSBM01000269.1:24922500-25059268 GCA_027924585.1 Larix kaempferi | reverse complement strand
CTCATAAAATAAAAAAATTATTGAAAGTATTTAAAAAAAAATCCACGTTGATTCATAAAATAAAATATTATGAAAATTAATTATAAAATAGATGTTCGTTTATAAAATAAAAACTTAAAACTTAAACGCGGATCTATCAATCAAGAGAGATCAAATTTCTTCAGTTTAAATTTAAAAAAGAAATACACCTCAAAAAATTGGATCCCTCTCGATGCTTGATAGATACGGATTTAAGATGGATCTATGCTGGTTTATGAATAGTCATAATCAACCATAGTATAAATATTAACAGTTCACTCTACAAATACAAAATTAATTATGTTTTATTTAAATAGAAATTTATAAAATTACAAATTTTTTAATTATTTTAAATTAAGATTTTACAAATCTTAAAGAAATGTTAGGTTTAATAATTTTTATATTAACATATAACCATATTAAATAATAATATGGTTGATATATATGAATCAACGACATTATTATTTATGTTGGGGGAAAGCAATAGGAATGCATCAATTAACCATAATCAACCAAGGTCAACCCATCATCAACGATGAACGTCCAAACTCAACCATCGGCAATTATGGTGAAATATGGTCAATCATGGTCGACTTATAGTCAACCATGGTCACCCAAAGTCAACCATTGTAAAAAAAGTAACCATTGTCAACCACATTTAACCAAATTCAACCATGGTTAGACCTTCGGTCAAGCATGGTCACCATAATCAACCATGAGTCGACCATGTTTGATCATAGTTAACTATGGTCAACCATCATTAACTGTGAACATCCAAAGTCAACCATGGGTCAAGCATATTCAACCATGCTCGACCAAAGTCAATCATGGCCAACCATAGTCAACCATGGTCAACCACAATGAACCATGAATCAACCTTCATAATCACCATAATCAACCAATGGTCAACCATAATCAACCATGGTTAGCAATAGTCAACTGTGGTTAACCATAATCAACAGTGCTCAACCATAATTAACCATAGTCAACCATATCCAACCATAATCAACCATGGTCAACCATATCCAACCATAATCAATCATAGTTAACCATAATCAATAATAATCAACCACAAAACAACATCCAAATTCAAACATGCTCAACGATAGTCAACCACAGTCAACTAAAGTCAAGCATGGGAAACCATGGTTTCCTATGGTCAAAATGGTAAACAAAAGTTAGCAATGGTCAACCAAAGTCAACAAATTTTAAAGGAATTTAAAGCTTTTAATAATTTTTATACTAACAAATAACCATATGAAATAATAATATGAATTGATATACATCGATCAACGACATTATTATTTAAGGTGGAGAAGAAATAGTAATGTTGTTGATTTGATCAACCATAGTTAACCAAGGTCAACCAAATCCAACTATAGGAAACCCATGGTCAACCATAGTCAACCAAGATCAATCGAAGTCAACCATGGTTGAATATGATCAACCATTCTGAAACAAGGTCAACCAAAACCAACTATAGTCGACCATGGTCAACCATACTCAACCAAGGTCAAGAATTGTCAACCTTGAACATCCAAACTCAACCATCTTCAACCAAAGTCAATCATGGGCACCATTTTGATCCAAGTTTGGACCAATCTTTGAGTCACCAGTTGGAAGATGCTTCAAAGCATCGTCAAGCATAAGGTTGCTAAGTGGTTCTTCAAATGATTTTGGGAACGTGGCATGCTCTTAAAGGAGGTTGAACAATAAATCGAGTTATTGTATGAGGGGAATAACTTGATGGTTTTCTCGGAGGTGGAACTTAATTTTCCAATGGAGTGTAACACCCCAATTTAATTAAGAGTGTATAGTTAAACATAAGCATGATTAGCTTATGTATTAATAAAGTCAACTCTTAAGTACTAATTAATTAAACAAAATTTGGAAAAGGGTTTATATCAGGATTGTTATTAGGGTTTCATTTAAGAAGGTTTAATTATCTTATAATATAATTAAGTGCATGGTCATGCTAATCAACTGTAGTTGTTATTGTCTATTTGATTGTGAATTAGGAGGAGGGGAGGGGTCTGGAAGGTGGAGGACAAGGATAATTTTAGGGGGCAAAATTTAGCCCATGGGCTATTTTTTCCAAAAAAAAGATTTGCCAATTTGCATTTTTTGAAGCCCCATTTTGCCCAATTTTGATGGGGTAAAAATTTTTTCACTCTAAAATTTGCCAAATTGTTATATAAAATATTTAGAAATTGAAATAATTTTAGAAAAATATCGCCAAATATTTATAGTTGATATTTTAAGAATTGGTAAGATTCGCCAAGGTTTATACACTTTTAAATAAGTATGGGTACTTAAAATTATCCCTGGTGGAGGAGTTGTGTGGGTTGAGATAAAGATATATGGAATAGACTTAATTTTTTGGAGGCTCGGGGGGCCTCAACAACTGTTGGGGAATTAGGTTGGGAGGAGAGTAACCCCCCCAAATTTTATTGCAGTCCAGAGGTGTTGTTGCTATATGTTGTTGAGATGGTTGTTGCTTAGAAGAATACTATTGTTTTTAAGATGGCCTTCCAACAAGTAATTTTGCTCCTAGCTCAATATTTAATGAGTAATTTATGGTTTTTTTTTCTTATATTTAAATGTTTATTGGTCTTGTTATAATATTTTTTCATAACATAACTTATACTTTATTTAATTGATTACTATACAAGCATGTAGGCTAATTTCATAATGAATTATACAAACACTTGAGCCTAAAAAATATAAAAATAAATTAAAAGAAGATTAAATCTCAACAACACTAACTTAAGATTAAACCTGTCTTTAGTAGAAAATAGATGCTACAACTGGTATCATAGTAGGAGAGGTTCCAATGCTTTGGCCTATTGACCTTTCAGGAAAAGATATGTAGATTTGTTTTCTAACTATCTCCTGGTATTGAGACCATGTATCTAGAAAGGAGCAAATTTTAGATAACTATAAATGAAATAATTTCCCTATATATCTAAAATCCTTAAACATTATGGTTTATAAATGCAAATTGGAAGACATCTTTCGAATTGTCCATGGGATAAACTCCATTTAGGCCATTTCTACAAATATAGTAGTGAGACACCTTAATTTAAATTTCACTTGTGCTTATTTTTCTGAGATGGAAAGAGTTCCATTATGTTTTACTTTTAGTATTGAAGGTAACTCTAGATGGCAATGTCCCAATCGTGCTCTCCAATAGAAGGCCATAGTTGTGTGGCTCAATGCATTACTACTAGAGAAACCCATCTCTTAGAAGGGAAATTTTAGGGAAAAAAAAGGATTTAAATATTCCAAACAAGAGAAAAAATGTGATATAAACCTATGAAGTTCCACAAGTTACAAATAATATTAATAATACCAACTATGTTTGGTTTGAAACCTTGAAAAAATTTCAATACTAAACCATGATGATGATAACAAGACAGGAAACAAAAAAACACTATGATAGGAACAAGCCTTCCTTCTCAAACTAGTTGAGATCCTCCTCCTATAGGGGCACTTTGTCAAGCAAAAAAAAAAAAAAATTAACGATGTCCCTTCTTGACACCTAGAAAACTTGAGGTTGGTCTGCAAGATAAAGCATCGACAATGCTCATGCCAATACACTGTAAGGACCAACCCGTAACGACCTGAGAAGTAGGGATCTAGATCATGATCATTCGTAGCCTCTTAAGATGAGATCGTATTCATGTACTACAGACTTGGCGAAGACATCATTGCTTTTTTGTTAGCAGAGAAAAAATTAAATAATAATAATAATAATATCACTGATGGTATCTTCATCATTCATGGTCATGATCCATGGCTTTCCTATAGCCATGGAATATTTGGGAACCATTGACAAATGGTCGATAAAGGGCCTGCATGGATGCATGAAACCAAAATGGAAAAGTGATTGGGGAAATGGTTTGAAAATTTATTTGCTCAAAGAATAAATGTTCGGATATGACAACCTCTTGACAATTGAGACCGAACTATGAGCAATGCATTAAAAAAAAGAAACATAAACTAAGTTAAATTTATATGCAAGCAATAATTTTTGTTTCGAGAGTCATTTCATTCAAATAATATATGTTCCTCCAATCCTTATGAGTTCATCAATCTTGGCTACATATACCCCTTGGATTCTGCATCACCTTCTTCTCATACAACTAATCTTTTGTCTACTGTAACTTTCAAGAAATTTCTTCCCACCGCATAGTTTGGTACTTATGAAAAATATTATTATGCATATGATATACATAAGACTCCACAAGATTCTTCTTATCATTATTCTCCTCCATAATATTATGTCGGTTTGCTAAATTATATTCCTTTTGTATTTCAACTTGTGATAAGCCTCCCAGAATATCCGAAGTAACTGGTATGGCCATTCTCCTAGGGTTTCTATTTTTCAAGTTAGAAAGGGCATATATAACACAATTCTAACCTTTTATGGCCCAATCTATTGCTCCTCCGGGAACAAGGTAAAGTTGGTAAATATTTAGAAAAAGTTACTACGAGTTGCACATGCATACATATAGTGAAATGTGTATTCATCTCTATGATGCCAGTGATTATAGGAAATGCATCCCCAAAATCCATCAAAGCGACCTTATCTTGCTTATTCAATCAGAATTGAGAAAATTCTTCAAACTATTAGTCACAACAGCTTGCCAGTGGTTACAAATTTATAGCAAATACCATATCATTTAGTTAAAATGGAAGATGCCTAAAACCAAGTAAAATTTTAAGGATTCATACTTATTTAAAAGTGGTATAAACCTTAATGAATCTTACCAATTCTTAAAATGTCAACTATAAAATATTTAGAGATATTTTTCTAAAAATATTTCAATTTCTAAGGATTTTATATAGTTTAGATAATAATTTGGCTATTTTTAGAGTGAAAAAAAGATTACCCCATCAAAATTGGGTGAAACAGGCCTTCAAAAAAATGCAAATCAACGAATCGTTTTTTGGAAAAAAAACATGGACAAATAGCCCAATGGGGCTGAATTTTGCCCCTAAAAATTTTCCTTACCTAAAACCTTCAAGAAACATGGAAAATGGGTTTCCTGCATTTTGATTGGTTTCTTTTTATCAAATATTGTTGCATTGATATACAAATATGAAAAAATATCCCTCTTAGCTTTAAGCCTAAAAAGGAATTGCTTTCTTATATGCGAAGAAACTAAATCCCTAATTCAACACAATCTATACTTCAAACAATCATGTTTTCCTTGTCATGATTATATCTTTCAATGGATTGGGGTAGCAAACATCCCTACTATACTTAACGCAATTATTTGTATTTTTAAGTCAATGTCTATAGTAGACAAGGCTAATGGCTTTATGCTTTAAACAAAAAAATTGTACAAGCAATGAATTGCCCCAGAAGAAGGTAAAATTGCCGGTGTTGATGTTTGTCAATTAATTTCATCATCATTTCATCATTTTTATCACAATACATTATAGGATTCAATAGGATTTTGAAGAACTATTATTACCAAGCTAAAAGTGTGTCACAATAGTTTCACACTGCAGAGGTTTAGAATTTTGAGGTCTTGTTGCAACCAAGCTAGTTTAGGAACAATTTGCTCACAATAAAACAAGAAACTAACATGACTAACTCTAAAATTTCCTTTCACCTCCATCATATATGGAAAGTCACAGAGGATTCAAAACTAATACTTTAGAAAAGAACAATCCAACATTGGAAGTGTGACCTTTTAAGTTGGATCCCTTCATCTATAGAGACTAGGACATAGTGAGATACTCAATAATGATGGTGTGTGTGTAAAACAAAAACCCACCATTCATTTGTTTGGTGGCTCCTACAGAGATTCCAAACATAGCCTTTTTGTGCCACAATTGTTTTCAAATAGGAAAGTTTGATCACATCAGCTACATGAATAAAAAAACTAAAATTTGTCTTCATTTATAGAGGAGATATATGACCCCACTAATCTTCTTCTACCAAGCCATCAACTAAAATTTTTAATTTCTCATTTGGATGTGGTGAAAAATGAGTCATGGTTATACCATAATTATGAGAATACCACAACAATAAAATCTCCAAAAACCCATACCAAAATTTGGTGCATTGTATCCAAATCATAGATTTGTTATAATACTTCAAAACACAAACAAATAATTGAAATATCAATAAGCTTCCTAATTCATTTCAATATTTAGTACACAAAAATGGTCATGATTGATTAACCTCCAAAAACATTAAATAAAATTAATTAAATATTGTTTTATAGAAACAATTAAATTGATGGAATACAATGTGTAAAACCATCCATCATGGTATAGAATTGTGTGCAAAAGAATGGTGAATTTAAGAAACAAACATCTACATAGAGAATAAGACTAAAAGAATGGATTCACAAAGGATATTTTTCGATGAACAATCCTGTCCAGATTTATTCTAAATTATCATTGACACCACTAATAACTATTAATTAAATTAATAGGTCTCCAATCTATAGATAATAATTATTCCGAAGCAAAAACTACATCTAAAAGTGTGTGTAAATCATAGAATGTTGCTTCTATATATATTTTTATTATTGAAAAGTTTAGAATGTATTTGGTATACTTTGTCTTATATATGAAATACATATAGTATTTAATATCTATATTATGGGTCTATAATGCATTGAGTATGTACAATTTAAACCACAGATTTGATTTATGTTTATTATTTAAATTCAACCATAGAACTGAAACACATCTATTGTATATATTAAATCTAGACAAAACATATTATGGCCAACAAGAACCCACACGGATTGAGAAAGAATTGCTTAGCAATTAATCACACTATTCCTATAATTGGATCTTCTTAACAATAGTTGCACAGGATGTATGTTGCCTTAGTTGTCAAATACTCACCATAATAGTAAGAAGTAGGATTTCATTTATGCATAAGGGTATTTTGCGGGGATAAGTGACGTATTGAAATCTATTAAACATTTATCATGGCTAGTGGGAAACCAAAAACAAGATAACAAAGTTGTAAACATATCCTAGTTATAAATAAAGATTTATGGCACTTGTTTAATTAAATATGATTAAAACCCCCCTGGGTAAGTGTTAACAACCATCCCTCATGGAAATTTATAGAGGGTAATGGCTTTGAAGCATCATATACAACCTTTAAAATAGTGCCTAAACTGGCACATCGATGGAGCAAGGTATTTTATGCTCCCTGGGAGAGATGTTTGGCATGTTTATGGATTGGATGGTGGGACAAAGCCATAAATAGGGAACTCAAATAAAAGAAAAATAAGGATCAATACCAACCGTCATCATCGAAGAGGGTAAGGGAACCTCTAGATATAATGAAGAAAGTCCATAAATCTAATTTACCAAAAATTTTCAAGGAAGTAAAAGGGGGGTAGGATGAAGAATCCTAGTTAGTGGTAGTTAAAAGCTCTCTTAGATTTAAATACTACACCACTAATGAGAAGGCACACATATCTATGTGTCTTTTGATGGAGGAAGAACTAATGTGTGGTGGGTGAATAAGGGAGAAGAAGCTATACATCGGGCCCCTGCAGGTATCATGGGAATAGTTTGGAGATACTTTTTAGAACTTGATACTTATTAGATTGGTAGAAACACCAACAAAAAGAAACATTCCATGTAGTATAACCGAGGGGAAGGTTGATAGAAGAATATGAAGTAGGTTTTTTTTCATTGGCGTGTCACATTGATTACATGGAAGATTATGGTACGAAAGTAGAAAGAGATTTCTTCATGGGATGGATGAAGAGGTTTGTATAGAGGTAGCTATGTGGAAACCCCATTACCACGACAGAGGCTTCAAATATATATAAGAAAGTTAAGAAAAATATTGATATGGGAACACAAGCACAAGTACAGGCACAAGCACGATCACAGGCACCCAAAGGGAATTTTGGACCGACTGGTACAATACAGATTGCGGGAAAGAGAGTTAGTGATCCGGATTTTATGAGCAGAACGAAATGAATAGAGATTATTAAAAGATGCTTAACACAAAATAATATGAGATACAGTAAAACTGGTTTTCTATTCAATAAGGAAATAAGCTGAAACTGTAAAATGCAGTGGAAAACAAGCTTGTTGGAATGGTGGCAGCTTATCTCTGAGAAAAGATGTGGCGGTTATGCTCATTTGCAAGAAGATCATTACAATGAGGCTCTTAAGGCCTTTTTACAATACCCAAAAATCCAAAACCCTAACCCCGGAAGATGAAAAGCCAACAGTTTTTGTGGACCCCGGTTTTGGGTAGTTTGGGTGTATCAACTTCCCAGAGGCGTAAATTTAACATACGATCTCCGTTTGGGGTGCACGATAGCTCATTGGAAAGATCTATCTGATAACTACAATTGTTGGGACAAGTTTGATGATGAAATTTGCTAGTGGAAGATGCCCCAAAAAACGTCGTTTTAGGGGCCTCAAAACGGATCCCGAAGTTCAGGACCCAAAAAATGGGCTAAAAATAGTAAATTACCAAAAATTGCCAGAAAGCTATTTTGAGCCAGTTGGAAAAGGTGGGGTCACCACCAATATCCACCTGGATCAATCGGTTATTAGGTCCTCTCATGTAGGGGTAGTTAATGTGGCCAGTATTTCAGCTAATTTCCCTACCAACTCATCATCCAATATGTATAATCCAAGGTCAAGTCTAGGCCGCATTAGCATTGAGGTGGCGACTGGGGTAGGGGTCGTGGTGGATGGGGACTAATAGTTGGACCGTAGCCCCCAACCAGGATTAAATGTTTTGTATGTCAATATCCTCACTATTAAAAGGATTTCCTAGAGGGGAATGTAGATCCATTTTTTTGATAGATAGGGGCACAAGGAATTCAAACGTAGGGTCGCCAATATCAAATTCATGCTGCAATTAACCATCATTAAGCAGAGCACCAGGATATGGTTATGGATTCAGTAGGTATGATAAAGAGTATTCCTTTAACAATTTTGATAGATTCGAGGACTATTGATAGATTCATTTCTCCTTCAGCATTAGAAATATGTATGTTGTCAACCTAATATCAAAGTGACTTTGACCAAGTAGAGATGACTTCTGGATTGAAAACAATCAATGGGACTACTAGTAAAAGAACTGTATATTTAAAATTAGGGGGTGTTTATACTAAAATTAAATTGTATAGCACTACTGTAGGTGCAAATGATGTAATAGTGGGAATGGAATGGTTGGAATCCCATCAAGCCCTGGTACACTATTATGAAAAGAAAGTATTTTTCAATGATGATTTTGGAGAGTTAATGGTAATTGCGGGCCTTGAATGGGATATTTCTTTGCAATTTATCTCGACTACCAAAGTAAATAAATTCATGAGGAAGGGGTGCATAATTTTTGTCATAGAAGAGGTAAGTGATGGCGGTAACACCTTTTGAGGTTTCACACCCAATCCTCTCTGAATTTGCGGATGTCCCTCCCCATATTTCTCCACGAGTTACCAGGGTTACCTCCAATGCGTGAGTTTGACTTCACTATTCACATGAGACCAATATCCAAGACATCTTGTCGAATGACAGTGTTGGAACTCAATGAGTTAAGTATATGAATCAAGGAGCTTATTGACCAAGGGTTGGTATGGCCTAGTGATATTGCATTAAGGAGCAATGGTGATATTTGTTAAAAATAAGGATGGTACCTTTCGTTTTGTGCATCCATTATTGGGATTTGAACAAGGAAAACTATCAGGAACTGGCATCTTATGCCTCACATAGATTACTCATTTGATCAATTAAGAGGGGCATCTGTATTTTCTAAGATCGACCTATGATCATGCTACCATCAGTTAAGGATCAAGGAAGAGGATATATCTAAGACCACCTTTCAGATAAGGTATGGACACTATGAATTCATGGTGGTTCCTTTTTGGGTTATCAAATGCACTAGAAACCTTCATGAACTTGATGAATATTGTCTTCTTGAAGTATTTAGATAACTTCATACAAGTGTTCCTGGATGACATTTTTATCTATTCTCGTAATGAACAAGACCATCAGGAGCATCTGAGATTAGTACTTCAATGACTCAAAGAGCATAGATTATATGGGAAATTATCAAAATGTACCTTCTTTTCAAAAGGAGATTCAGTGTCTAGGACACACTATCAGTGGTGAGGGGATCTCGATTGATTCAGGGAAAATTGAAGCCATATTAAGTTGGCTAAGCCTAAGGAATGCTAAAGAAGTTCACAATTTTATGGGGTTAATTGGGTACTATAGAATATTCATAGAAGTATTCTATCGAATTGTAGCACCTATCGCATCCTTACAGGAAAAGGGGGGTCATATTTGAGTGTACTGATAAATGAGAGTAAGCCTTTTAATGAGCTTAAAAGATGTCTGACAACCGCTCTGATTCTTAAAGTGCCAATCATGGGAAAATATTTTGTGGTTTGCATTGATTCATCAAGAGAAGCTTTAGGGTGCATTCTTGATGTAGGAGGAAGGGGTAATTGCTTATTCCTCTCTCAAGATTAAAAAATCACGAGGCAACTCATGATCTAGAATTGGTTGTAGTTGTGATGGCGCTCAAGTTGTGGAGGAATTATTTGGTAGGGTCACCAATTTGAGTTAAAATTGGATCATCAGCACTTGGAGTACATATTCACCCATAAGGATCTTAATGCACACAAATGGCATTGGACCGAGTTGTTTTAGTGAATATGACTTCAATATCTCCTTCATTAAGGAGAAGGAGAATAGGGTAGTAGATGCACTAAGCAGGAGACCATAGGTTGGGTTAGTAGTATCCATCGAAAATGATCTCAAATATTGAAATAAAGGGCCATATAGTAAGGTACCAATGGTGCCTTCAAGTTCAAGCTTCCTTAACTAAAGGGAATTCCACATTAACCAGGTTTGAAGGATACTCATTGGATGACAAAGGATTGCTTAGATTCAAGGGAATCTATTATGTGCCAGCTAATTATGACATTATAAAATGGAAAATAATGCCTACATTACTCATGAATATCTTCTAATCTACTAGATTAATACAATTGATGAAACTTTCCACTTACATAAAAAATTTTCTCATATTCCTCAAATGAAACAACATAACAAAATTGCTCATCATATTGATATTTTAAACAATAAATGAGTTTGAATCTATTCACTAATTTTGTCGATATTTGGGTTTTATTATTGTAGATACATGATGAAATTTGCATAGTTTGAGAACATAGTAGAAATTCTATACAGAGCATGTGGTCCCCAACTCGAAAGGAGCAGTGTAGCACACCTATTCAAGTGGGGTGTGAGTATTATAGGAGGACCCAATTTATACTCAACATGCAACGATGATCTCTTAGAGATAGAAAACTCCATAAATCATAGAAGCTTGATCTCATCTACAAGAAACAAATCTTCTATTTGGTAGAAATTGAGAATTCAATGGCTCCAGTGATACCATGGGTCAAAGTATGCATGTATTTTGTAATCCATGCAACAAAAGGGAATATCACAATACCATCACAAGAATTATTAGGGCAAATGGATCAATGGCAAGTGAAATACCATCATCAAAAAAATTCTTCAAGAACCACCTTTCAGAACAAGGGGAGCGGAGCTAGACCAAGCCAACTTCTACTACATTTTCCAGAATAAACTCTAAGGCTAATAGATCACTGGAAACACAACACTCTAATGAGTCCCATATTCAAGGGAGAATTGACAAGGTAGTCTTTTCTATGACTTTCTATCATAATATTCTAGATATGCTTAAAAGGGATCCACCAAAAGAAGTAGAGGAATCAAGAAGACACTTAAAATCTCTATATTCATTTAACAAATACGTTTATCTTTTGAAATACATCTAAGGTAATGTTCAACTAAGTATGTCATCCATATTTTTTGGCACGTTCATTTAAAGAGGAATGGGGGATACTTGCTTAACTTGAAACATAGCTTAGAAACTCCCAACAATTCTAGGCCTCCATTAAATTGAATGTTGTGAACTACATAACCTCCTTGAGGTCCTCAAACAAGGGATGAAGGTAGAGCATTTGAGAAAGCTCAAATTGGGTGGGCCATCTACCAAATTATCCATATGTTTAAACCATCCCAAAAACATTACACATACATAATTGAGAGTCCATCATACAACACACATGGTGGCCGTAGTCCTAAGCATAAACAAAGGAGGCATCAAGTTGTGGGGGACATTCTATTGAAGATCATCATGGAGTTGGATCCCAACCAATAATTATTCCAAAAAAAAAAAAATCCTCTCTTTTCCACTTCATTTACATGATCTACTTTACTTCCTTTTTTTTTATTCTTTTCCAAATGGCTAGTTACTTTTTACACGTTATGGAACAATGACTTTCTCTCCTTATTTTCAGGCTGGCGGAATTGAAAATCCGCTACAATGATCACTTTCAAAATCTCTGTAAGCACACATTGTGGCGGAAACCTAAGCATCGAGCTGCAGAGCATTAAATGCGGCAGCTAAGTACTTAGAGTCCGTTGGATCTGGAGATTCTCCAGATCCAACGGACCCTAAACACTAAGCCGTTGCAATTTAATGCTCTACATCTCAATGCTTAGCTTTCGCTCACACTGTGTTTTATTTCTTACCGTGAGCCCATAACCTGTGAATTTACAATTTAAACATGTGTATGTATTATTCAGTGCGAATCAAAATTGAAGTCATCGCTACTATCATGTCATAGAACATGATAGAAGGGTATGAGATTATTTTTTCCACAAACAAAAATTAAGATAAATAATTTATAAGATTATTTCTAATGTTTTGCAGTGAAGGCAATGAAACTTGTTATAATAATAAAAATTGTACTCTTTATTGTTTTTATAAAAGTAAAGTCATGGTTTTTTAATAAAAAAAAGTATGCTATATTTTTATTGCCATATACCAAGGAGCTCAATTGACATGTTTATATGTATGCTTCTTATTTTATTTATATTATTAACTTAATATTCTATTTATTTATATTATTAGTTTAATCCAATCATTTTTATAGAGGTAATAGTGATAGTAGAGACATCGCTCGTTGTTGAATTTGAGCGCGGAAGCTCAAACATTTAAAAAACATGTCAAACCGGGGTACATTGTTTTTTAATTATAAATATACTTATATGATCTTGTAGATAATTTTGTGTATTTGAATTAACTATTTTTGTATTATTAACTAGGTTGTCGATTTTGATGTTTATATATTTTATCATTCCAAAATCTTAAACAACTATTTAAGTAACGATTTTAAAAATTAACTAAAATTAAATTGAATTGAATTTTGTTTTTAATAAAAACATTTATGATTAATTAAATTAATAACATTAATAATATATATTAATAGTAATAAAATATTAATAATTTTAACAAAATTATTATTAATAAATTTAATAATGTTAAGCTTAAATTGTAATTTTTATTTACAACATTTTTCTTTATATTAAGGGAATCGCAGATTGAGCTACATTCTTGTTTACTCAACTACAACTTTTCTTAATATTAACTTAAATTAACTTTTTGTTTTGTCTTACAATTACATTTTACAATTTTTCCAAGTTTTAAAAAAATATTTGAAAAATCAAAAATTTCATAATCATAATTGGTTTAACATACCTAAAAACCGTTGCCACAAATATTTGTTTTTCAATTTTGCATGTATTTATTATTATGATTATTAATATTATTGTAGTCCTTCACAGTATTTAATGTCTTAGAAATTTTATTATGTAAAACTCAAGATTCCATTACTAACACCGAATCCATGTTATATTGTAAGATTCAAACGTACCTTGTGGAATGGTGTTGCATGCGCAGCATATCAAGAATACAAATTCGAACCTCGGTCCTTGTTATTTTTTAACATTTTATTTCATTTTACAAGTTTTATAATATATTATGTATTTGTTTTGAAATGAATTATACTTAGGATTATATATAATTTAAAAAGATTAATATTTAATTATAATTATTTGAATATAAATTTATTTTTAAATGATTTTTATTTATTTATTTTTAAATAAATATTTAAACTTAAAATTATAATATTTTAATAACACAATTAACTTCATAAAAATATAATTTTTAAAACTAAAATTATAATATATAAATTTATAATGTAAAAGTATAATAAAATGTAAACTCCTTTTATAATAAAATGTCACGTATATTATATTGTAGGTATATTATATTGTATTATGTGTATAGAATATTAATATAATAAATATTTTATATTTTTATTTTATATAAATATTTTATATTTTTATTTAAATTTTGTTGAATAAATTTTATAAGAAATTATAATAAAAAACAATTCTTCTATCTTTTCACACTTCACTTTTAACAAAAAAAATTATATTCACACTTCACTTTTAACAAAAAATTAATTATAATTTTTATTTAAAGAAATAAATAAAATTATTATTATTTTTATTTATTTTAAATTAGCAATTTATTATATTTATTAATTTTAAATTATATATATATATATATATATATATATATATATATATATGAACAGGTATAATAAATTCTGAATAATTGTAGGCATTCATGTACATCCATGTAGAACCACTTTCATTGCATCGAGTGAACGAGGTGCTCTAGAGCCCAGTATGGGGGAGATGTTATAACGTTTATGATGTAACAAAATAATTTTAAAAAATCATGTCGACTCATAAAATAAAAAATTATTGAAAGTATTTAAAAAAAATCCACGTTGATTCATAAAATAAAATATTATGAAAATTAATTATAAAATAGATGTTCGTTTATAAAATAAAAACTTAAAACTTAAACGCGGATCTATCAATCAAGAGAGATCAAATTTCTTCAGTTTAAATTTAAAAAAGAAATACACCTCAAAAAATTGGATCCCTCTCGATGCTTGATAGATACGGATTTAAGATGGATCTATGCTGGTTTATGAATAGTCATAATCAACCATAGTATAAATATTAACAGTTCACTTACAAATACAAAATTAATTATGTTTTATTTAAATAGAAATTTATAAAATTACAAATTTTTAATTATTTTAAATTAAGATTTTACAAATCTTAAAGAAATGTTAGGTTTAATAATTTTTATATTAACATATAACCATATTAAATAATAATATGGTTGATATATATGAATCAACGACATTATTATTTATGTTGGGGAAAGCAATAGGAATGCATCAATTAACCATAATCAACCAAGGTCAACCATCATCAACGATGAACGTCCAAACTCAACCATCGGCAATTATGGTGAAATATGGTCAATCATGGTCGACTATAGTCAACCATGGTCACCCAAAGTCAACCATTGTAAAAAAAGTAACCATTGTCAACCACATTTAACCAAATTCAACCATGGTTAACCTCGGTCAAGCATGGTCACCATAATCAACCATAGTCGACCATGTTTGATCATAGTTAACTATGGTCAACCATCATTAACTGTGAACATCCAAAGTCAACCATGGTCAAGCATATTCAACCATGCTCGACCAAAGTCAATCATGGCCAACCATAGTCAACCATGGTCAACCACAATGAACCATGATCAACCTTCATAATCACCATAATCAACCATGGTCAACCATAATCAACCATGGTTAGCAATAGTCAACTGTGGTTAACCATAATCAACAGTGCTCAACCATAATTAACCATAGTCAACCATATCCAACCATAATCAACCATGGTCAACCATATCCAACCATAATCAATCATAGTTAACCATAATCAATAATAATCAACCACAAACAACATCCAAATTCAAACATGCTCAACGATAGTCAACCACAGTCAACTAAAGTCAAGCATGGGAAACCATGGTTTCCTATGGTCAAAATGGTAAACAAAAGTTAGCAATGGTCAACCAAAGTCAACAAATTTTAAAGGAATTTAAAGCTTTTAATAATTTTTATACTAACAAATAACCATATGAAATAATAATATGATTGATATACATCGATCAACGACATTATTATTTAAGGTGGAGAAAGAAATAGTAATGTTGTTGATTGATCAACCATAGTTAACCAAGGTCAACCAAATCCAACTATAGGAAACCATGGTCAACCATAGTCAACCAAGATCAATCGAAGTCAACCATGGTTGAATATGATCAACCATTCTGAAACAAGGTCAACCAAAACCAACTATAGTCGACCATGGTCAACCATACTCAACCAAGGTCAAGAATTGTCAACCTTGAACATCCAAACTCAACCATCTTCAACCAAAGTCAATCATGGTCAACCATAGTCAAATACGGTCAACCATGGTCACCCATTATAAAAAATTCAACCATAGTCAACTATGATCAACAAAAGGAGAAAATGGTCAACCATCATCAAGCATGGTCAACCATAGTGAACCACAATCAACCATACATAAGCATGGTCAACACATCAGGGTTAGCCATCCTTAACCATTGTTAACCATGAACAACCATCTTCAACCCTGAACATCCAAAGTTAACCAAAGTCAACCATTATTAACCATCATCCACCATGAACGTCCAAAGTCAACCATGGTCAACCAAAGTCAATCATAATTGGTTTAACATACCTAAAAACCGTTGCCACAAATATTTGTTTTTCAATTTTGCATGTATTTATTATTATGATTATTAATATTATTGTAGTCCTTCACAGTATTTAATGTCTTAGAAATTTTATTATGTAAAACTCAAGATTCCATTACTAACACCGAATCCATGTTATATTGTAAGATTCAAACGTACCTTGTGGAATGGTGTTGCATGCGCAGCATATCAAGAATACAAATTCGAACCTCGGTCCTTGTTATTTTTTAACATTTTATTTCATTTTACAAGTTTTATAATATATTATGTATTTGTTTTGAAATGAATTATACTTAGGATTATATATAATTTAAAAAGATTAATATTTAATTATAATTATTTGAATATAAATTTATTTTTAAATGATTTTTATTTATTTATTTTTAAATAAATATTTAAACTTAAAATTATAATATTTTAATAACACAATTAACTTCATAAAAATATAATTTTTAAAACTAAAATTATAATATATAAATTTATAATGTAAAAGTATAATAAAATGTAAACTCCTTTTATAATAAAATGTCACGTATATTATATTGTAGGTATATTATATTGTATTATGTGTATAGAATATTAATATAATAAATATTTTATATTTTTATTTTATATAAATATTTTATATTTTTATTTAAATTTTGTTGAATAAATTTTATAAGAAATTATAATAAAAAACAATTCTTCTATCTTTTCACACTTCACTTTTAACAAAAAAAATTATATTCACACTTCACTTTTAACAAAAAATTAATTATAATTTTTATTTAAAGAAATAAATAAAATTATTATTATTTTTATTTATTTTAAATTAGCAATTTATTATATTTATTAATTTTAAATTATATATATATATATATATATATATATGAACAGGTATAATAAATTCTGAATAATTGTAGGCATTCATGTACATCCATGTAGAACCACTTTCATTGCATCGAGTGAACGAGGTGCTCTAGAGCCCAGTATGGGGGAGATGTTATAACGTTTATGATGTAACAAAATAATTTTAAAAAATCATGTCGACTCATAAAATAAAAAATTATTGAAAGTATTTAAAAAAAATCCACGTTGATTCATAAAATAAAAATATTATGAAAATTAATTATAAAATAGATGTTCGTTTATAAAATAAAAACTTAAAACTTAAACGCGGATCTATCAATCAAGAGAGATCAAATTTCTTCAGTTTAAATTTAAAAAAGAAATACACCTCAAAAAATTGGATCCCTCTCGATGCTTGATAGATACGGATTTAAGATGGATCTATGCTGGTTTATGAATAGTCATAATCAACCATAGTATAAATATTAACAGTTCACTTACAAATACAAAATTAATTATGTTTTATTTAAATAGAAATTTATAAAATTACAAATTTTTAATTATTTTAAATTAAGATTTTACAAATCTTAAAGAAATGTTAGGTTTAATAATTTTTATATTAACATATAACCATATTAAATAATAATATGGTTGATATATATGAATCAACGACATTATTATTTATGTTGGGGAAAGCAATAGGAATGCATCAATTAACCATAATCAACCAAGGTCAACCATCATCAACGATGAACGTCCAAACTCAACCATCGGCAATTATGGTGAAATATGGTCAATCATGGTCGACTATAGTCAACCATGGTCACCCAAAGTCAACCATTGTAAAAAAAGTAACCATTGTCAACCACATTTAACCAAATTCAACCATGGTTAACCTCGGTCAAGCATGGTCACCATAATCAACCATAGTCGACCATGTTTGATCATAGTTAACTATGGTCAACCATCATTAACTGTGAACATCCAAAGTCAACCATGGTCAAGCATATTCAACCATGCTCGACCAAAGTCAATCATGGCCAACCATAGTCAACCATGGTCAACCACAATGAACCATGATCAACCTTCATAATCACCATAATCAACCATGGTCAACCATAATCAACCATGGTTAGCAATAGTCAACTGTGGTTAACCATAATCAACAGTGCTCAACCATAATTAACCATAGTCAACCATATCCAACCATAATCAACCATGGTCAACCATATCCAACCATAATCAATCATAGTTAACCATAATCAATAATAATCAACCACAAACAACATCCAAATTCAAACATGCTCAACGATAGTCAACCACAGTCAACTAAAGTCAAGCATGGGAAACCATGGTTTCCTATGGTCAAAATGGTAAACAAAAGTTAGCAATGGTCAACCAAAGTCAACAAATTTTAAAGGAATTTAAAGCTTTTAATAATTTTTATACTAACAAATAACCATATGAAATAATAATATGATTGATATACATCGATCAACGACATTATTATTTAAGGTGGAGAAAGAAATAGTAATGTTGTTGATTGATCAACCATAGTTAACCAAGGTCAACCAAATCCAACTATAGGAAACCATGGTCAACCATAGTCAACCAAGATCAATCGAAGTCAACCATGGTTGAATATGATCAACCATTCTGAAACAAGGTCAACCAAAACCAACTATAGTCGACCATGGTCAACCATACTCAACCAAGGTCAAGAATTGTCAACCTTGAACATCCAAACTCAACCATCTTCAACCAAAGTCAATCATGGTCAACCATAGTCAAATACGGTCAACCATGGTCACCCATTATAAAAAATTCAACCATAGTCAACTATGATCAACAAAAGGAGAAAATGGTCAACCATCATCAAGCATGGTCAACCATAGTGAACCACAATCAACCATACATAAGCATGGTCAACACATCAGGGTTAGCCATCCTTAACCATTGTTAACCATGAACAACCATCTTCAACCCTGAACATCCAAAGTTAACCAAAGTCAACCATTATTAACCATCATCCACCATGAACGTCCAAAGTCAACCATGGTCAACCAAAGTCAATCATAATTGGTTTAACATACCTAAAAAACCGTTGCCACAAATATTTGTTTTTCAATTTTGCATGTATTTATTATTATGATTATTAATATTATTGTAGTCCTTCACAGTATTTAATGTCTTAGAAATTTTATTATGTAAAACTCAAGATTCCATTACTAACACCGAATCCATGTTATATTGTAAGATTCAAACGTACCTTGTGGAATGGTGTTGCATGCGCAGCATATCAAGAATACAAATTCGAACCTCGGTCCTTGTTATTTTTTAACATTTTATTTCATTTTACAAGTTTTATAATATATTATGTATTTGTTTTGAAATGAATTATACTTAGGATTATATATAATTTAAAAAGATTAATATTTAATTATAATTATTTGAATATAAATTTATTTTTAAATGATTTTTATTTATTTATTTTTAAATAAATATTTAAACTTAAAATTATAATATTTTAATAACACAATTAACTTCATAAAAATATAATTTTTAAAACTAAAATTATAATATATAAATTTATAATGTAAAAGTATAATAAAATGTAAACTCCTTTTATAATAAAATGTCACGTATATTATATTGTAGGTATATTATATTGTATTATGTGTATAGAATATTAATATAATAAATATTTTATATTTTTATTTTATATAAATATTTTATATTTTTATTTAAATTTTGTTGAATAAATTTTATAAGAAATTATAATAAAAAACAATTCTTCTATCTTTTCACACTTCACTTTTAACAAAAAAAATTATATTCACACTTCACTTTTAACAAAAAATTAATTATAATTTTTATTTAAAGAAATAAATAAAATTATTATTATTTTTATTTATTTTAAATTAGCAATTTATTATATTTATTAATTTTAAATTATATATATATATATATATATATATGAACAGGTATAATAAATTCTGAATAATTGTAGGCATTCATGTACATCCATGTAGAACCACTTTCATTGCATCGAGTGAACGAGGTGCTCTAGAGCCCAGTATGGGGGAGATGTTATAACGTTTATGATGTAACAAAATAATTTTAAAAAATCATGTCGACTCATAAAATAAAAAATTATTGAAAGTATTTAAAAAAAATCCACGTTGATTCATAAAATAAAATATTATGAAAATTAATTATAAAATAGATGTTCGTTTATAAAATAAAAACTTAAAACTTAAACGCGGATCTATCAATCAAGAGAGATCAAATTTCTTCAGTTTAAATTTAAAAAAGAAATACACCTCAAAAAATTGGATCCCTCTCGATGCTTGATAGATACGGATTTAAGATGGATCTATGCTGGTTTATGAATAGTCATAATCAACCATAGTATAAATATTAACAGTTCACTTACAAATACAAAATTAATTATGTTTTATTTAAATAGAAATTTATAAAATTACAAATTTTTAATTATTTTAAATTAAGATTTTACAAATCTTAAAGAAATGTTAGGTTTAATAATTTTTATATTAACATATAACCATATTAAATAATAATATGGTTGATATATATGAATCAACGACATTATTATTTATGTTGGGGAAAGCAATAGGAATGCATCAATTAACCATAATCAACCAAGGTCAACCATCATCAACGATGAACGTCCAAACTCAACCATCGGCAATTATGGTGAAATATGGTCAATCATGGTCGACTATAGTCAACCATGGTCACCCAAAGTCAACCATTGTAAAAAAAGTAACCATTGTCAACCACATTTAACCAAATTCAACCATGGTTAACCTCGGTCAAGCATGGTCACCATAATCAACCATAGTCGACCATGTTTGATCATAGTTAACTATGGTCAACCATCATTAACTGTGAACATCCAAAGTCAACCATGGTCAAGCATATTCAACCATGCTCGACCAAAGTCAATCATGGCCAACCATAGTCAACCATGGTCAACCACAATGAACCATGATCAACCTTCATAATCACCATAATCAACCATGGTCAACCATAATCAACCATGGTTAGCAATAGTCAACTGTGGTTAACCATAATCAACAGTGCTCAACCATAATTAACCATAGTCAACCATATCCAACCATAATCAACCATGGTCAACCATATCCAACCATAATCAATCATAGTTAACCATAATCAATAATAATCAACCACAAACAACATCCAAATTCAAACATGCTCAACGATAGTCAACCACAGTCAACTAAAGTCAAGCATGGGAAACCATGGTTTCCTATGGTCAAAATGGTAAACAAAAGTTAGCAATGGTCAACCAAAGTCAACAAATTTTAAAGGAATTTAAAGCTTTTAATAATTTTTATACTAACAAATAACCATATGAAATAATAATATGATTGATATACATCGATCAACGACATTATTATTTAAGGTGGAGAAAGAAATAGTAATGTTGTTGATTGATCAACCATAGTTAACCAAGGTCAACCAAATCCAACTATAGGAAACCATGGTCAACCATAGTCAACCAAGATCAATCGAAGTCAACCATGGTTGAATATGATCAACCATTCTGAAACAAGGTCAACCAAAACCAACTATAGTCGACCATGGTCAACCATACTCAACCAAGGTCAAGAATTGTCAACCTTGAACATCCAAACTCAACCATCTTCAACCAAAGTCAATCATGGTCAACCATAGTCAAATACGGTCAACCATGGTCACCCATTATAAAAAATTCAACCATAGTCAACTATGATCAACAAAAGGAGAAAATGGTCAACCATCATCAAGCATGGTCAACCATAGTGAACCACAATCAACCATACATAAGCATGGTCAACACATCAGGGTTAGCCATCCTTAACCATTGTTAACCATGAACAACCATCTTCAACCCTGAACATCCAAAGTTAACCAAAGTCAACCATTATTAACCATCATCCACCATGAACGTCCAAAGTCAACCATGGTCAACCAAAGTCAATCATAATTGGTTTAACATACCTAAAAACCGTTGCCACAAATATTTGTTTTTCAATTTTGCATGTATTTATTATTATGATTATTAATATTATTGTAGTCCTTCACAGTATTTAATGTCTTAGAAATTTTATTATGTAAAACTCAAGATTCCATTACTAACACCGAATCCATGTTATATTGTAAGATTCAAACGTACCTTGTGGAATGGTGTTGCATGCGCAGCATATCAAGAATACAAATTCGAACCTCGGTCCTTGTTATTTTTTAACATTTTATTTCATTTTACAAGTTTTATAATATATTATGTATTTGTTTTGAAATGAATTATACTTAGGATTATATATAATTTAAAAAGATTAATATTTAATTATAATTATTTGAATATAAATTTATTTTTAAATGATTTTTATTTATTTATTTTTAAATAAATATTTAAACTTAAAATTATAATATTTTAATAACACAATTAACTTCATAAAAATATAATTTTTAAAACTAAAATTATAATATATAAATTTATAATGTAAAAGTATAATAAAATGTAAACTCCTTTTATAATAAAATGTCACGTATATTATATTGTAGGTATATTATATTGTATTATGTGTATAGAATATTAATATAATAAATATTTTATATTTTTATTTTATATAAATATTTTATATTTTTATTTAAATTTTGTTGAATAAATTTTATAAGAAATTATAATAAAAAACAATTCTTCTATCTTTTCACACTTCACTTTTAACAAAAAAAATTATATTCACACTTCACTTTTAACAAAAAATTAATTATAATTTTTATTTAAAGAAATAAATAAAATTATTATTATTTTTATTTATTTTAAATTAGCAATTTATTATATTTATTAATTTTAAATTATATATATATATATATATATATATATATATATATATATGAACAGGTATAATAAATTCTGAATAATTGTAGGCATTCATGTACATCCATGTAGAACCACTTTCATTGCATCGAGTGAACGAGGTGCTCTAGAGCCCAGTATGGGGGAGATGTTATAACGTTTATGATGTAACAAAATAATTTTAAAAAATCAT
The DNA here is from genome assembly GCA_027924585.1 of Larix kaempferi. Classification (NCBI taxonomy): domain Eukaryota; kingdom Viridiplantae; phylum Streptophyta; class Pinopsida; order Pinales; family Pinaceae; genus Larix; species Larix kaempferi. Next base: position 25,035,778 of record BSBM01000269.1, on the reverse strand, counting down.
GTCGACTCATAAAATAAAAAATTATTGAAAGTATTTAAAAAAAATCCACGTTGATTCATAAAATAAAATATTATGAAAATTAATTATAAAATAGATGTTCGTTTATAAAATAAAAACTTAAAACTTAAACGCGGATCTATCAATCAAGAGAGATCAAATTTCTTCAGTTTAAATTTAAAAAAGAAATACACCTCAAAAAATTGGATCCCTCTCGATGCTTGATAGATACGGATTTAAGATGGATCTATGCTGGTTTATGAATAGTCATAATCAACCATAGTATAAATATTAACAGTTCACTTACAAATACAAAATTAATTATGTTTTATTTAAATAGAAATTTATAAAATTACAAATTTTTAATTATTTTAAATTAAGATTTTACAAATCTTAAAGAAATGTTAGGTTTAATAATTTTTATATTAACATATAACCATATTAAATAATAATATGGTTGATATATATGAATCAACGACATTATTATTTATGTTGGGGAAAGCAATAGGAATGCATCAATTAACCATAATCAACCAAGGTCAACCATCATCAACGATGAACGTCCAAACTCAACCATCGGCAATTATGGTGAAATATGGTCAATCATGGTCGACTATAGTCAACCATGGTCACCCAAAGTCAACCATTGTAAAAAAAGTAACCATTGTCAACCACATTTAACCAAATTCAACCATGGTTAACCTCGGTCAAGCATGGTCACCATAATCAACCATAGCCGACCATGTTTGATCATAGTTAACTATGGTCAACCATCATTAACTGTGAACATCCAAAGTCAACCATGGTCAAGCATATTCAACCATGCTCGACCAAAGTCAATCATGGCCAACCATAGTCAACCATGGTCAACCACAATGAACCATGATCAACCTTCATAATCACCATAATCAACCATGGTCAACCATAATCAACCATGGTTAGCAATAGTCAACTGTGGTTAACCATAATCAACAGTGCTCAACCATAATTAACCATAGTCAACCATATCCAACCATAATCAACCATGGTCAACCATATCCAACCATAATCAATCATAGTTAACCATAATCAATAATAATCAACCACAAACAACATCCAAATTCAAACATGCTCAACGATAGTCAACCACAGTCAACTAAAGTCAAGCATGGGAAACCATGGTTTCCTATGGTCAAAATGGTAAACAAAAGTTAGCAATGGTCAACCAAAGTCAACAAATTTTAAAGGAATTTAAAGCTTTTAATAATTTTTATACTAACAAATAACCATATGAAATAATAATATGATTGATATACATCGATCAACGACATTATTATTTAAGGTGGAGAAAGAAATAGTAATGTTGTTGATTGATCAACCATAGTTAACCAAGGTCAACCAAATCCAACTATAGGAAACCATGGTCAACCATAGTCAACCAAGATCAATCGAAGTCAACCATGGTTGAATATGATCAACCATTCTGAAACAAGGTCAACCAAAACCAACTATAGTCGACCATGGTCAACCATACTCAACCAAGGTCAAGAATTGTCCACCTTGAACATCCAAACTCAACCATCTTCAACCAAAGTCAATCATGGTCAACCATAGTCAAATACGGTCAACCATGGTCACCCATTATAAAAAATTCAACCATAGTCAACTATGATCAACAAAAGGAGAAAATGGTCAACCATCATCAAGCATGGTCAACCATAGTGAACCACAATCAACCATACATAAGCATGGTCAACACATCAGGGTTAGCCATCCTTAACCATTGTTAACCATGAACAACCATCTTCAACCCTGAACATCTAAAGTTAACCAAAGTCAACCATTATTAACCATCATCCACCATGAACGTCCAAAGTCAACCATGGTCAACCAAAGTCAATCATGGTCAACCATGGTTGACTATAGTCAACCATGGTCAACCAAAGTCAACCATAGTCAATCATGGTCAACCATGGTTGACTATAGTTAAACATGGTCAACCAAAGTTAACGATGGTTAACCATGGTTAGCTATAATTAACCATGGTCAACTATATTCAACCATGATTAACAATGGTCAACCATAGTCAGCCATGGCCAACCATAGTCAACCATTGTTAACCATGAATATCCAAAGTCAACCATGGTCGACCATAGTCAACCATGGTTAGCTAAAGTCAGCCATAGTTAAGCATGGTCAAGCATGGTTAACTAATTCGACTATAGTCAACCATGGTAAACCATAATTGACCATGGACATCCCAATTTAACCATGGTCAACCATAGTCAACCATGGTCAACTATAGTCAACCATGGTTAACCATAGTCAACCATTATCAGCCAAAGTCAACCATGGTCAACGATAATCAAATATGGTCAACGATGGTCAGATATGGTCAACCATTTTTTACTAAAGTCAACCATGGTCACCCAAAGTCAACCACTATAAAAAAGTCAACCATGTTAAACTAAAGTCATCCATGGTTGACCTCAGTCAATCATGGTCAACCATAATTAACCATATTCAACCATGGTTGATCATAGTTAACCATGGTAAACCATCAACAACTATGAACATTCAAAGTCAACCATGGTCAAGCATAATCAACCATTTTCGACCAAAGTTAAGCATGATCAACCATAGTCAAGCATGGTCAATCATGGTTTACTAGGTCAACCAACCTTAATCAACGAACCATAATCAACCATGGTCAACCATAATGAACCATAATAAACTTTCATAGTTAACCATAATCAACCATGATAGACCATAATAAACCATAATCAACTATGGTTAGCAATAGTCAACCATGGTTAACCATAATCAACCTTGCTTAGCCATAATCAACCACGATCAACCATAATCAACCATTGTTAGCCATAATCAATAACAGTGAACCATAATCAACATCTAAAGTCAATCGTGGTCAACCAATGTCAGCCATGGCCAACCATAATCAAGCATGATGAATACTGGTTTCCTATGATAAAAATGGTCAACACAAGTCAGCAATTGTCAACCAAAGTCAACCATGGTCAACTATAGTCAACCATAGTCAACCATGGCTAACCATAATCAACCATGGTCAACCATTATTAACCATGAACATTCAAAGTCAACCATGTTCAACCATAATGAACCATGGTCAACTAAGGTCAACCAAAGTTAAGCATGGTCAACCACCGTCAACCATGAACATCAAAAGTCCACCATGGTAATCCAAAAACAACCATGGTCAACCATAGTAACTAAGATATACCAAAGTAAACTATAGGAAAACAAATCCAAGTATAGTCAATCATGGTCAACCATAAACATCCAAACTCAAACATGGTGAACCAAAGTCAACCATGGTTAACCATAGTCAAATATGGTTAACCATGGTCAACCAAAGTAAACCATTATAAAAAAACGTCAACCTGAGTCAACCATGGTCAACCAAAGTTACCCTTGGACAACCATAGTCAAGCACGATCAACCATAGTCAACCATGGTCAACCATAATCAAACATAGTAAACCATGGAAAACCATAATCAATCATAGTCAACCACAATCAACCATACCTAACTGCAGTCAACCAGTTGGGGTTAACCATATTTATCCATTATTAAACATGGACAATGATTTTCAACCATGAACATCCAAAGTCAACCACAATTACCCATAATCAACCACAGTTAACCATGTTTAATGATCATCAACCATGAACATCCAAAGTCAACCATGGTCAACCAAAATAAACCATAATCAATTTCGGTCAACCATGTTTGACTATAGTCAAACATGGTCAACCATGGTTAACTATAGTAAACCCTGGTCAATCATAGTCAACCATAACCAACCATAGTCAACCATTGTTAATGATAAACATCCAAAGTCAACCATGGTCACCCATAGTCAACCATTTTCAACCAAAGTCATCCATAGTCAACACTAATCAACCATAGTCAACTAAGATCAACCAATGTCAACCAAGGAAAACCTATGTCAACTATAGTTAACCATGTACAACCATAGTTAACCATGGTTAACCATCATCAACCATGGCTAACCATAGTCGGCCATTGTCAATCATCGTCAACCATGAACATTTGAACTCAACCATGATCAACCATAGTCAATCATGGTCAACCAAAGTCAACCATGGTTAACCATAGTCAAATATGGACAACCATGGTTGACTATAGTTAACCAAGGTCAACCAAAGTCAACCAAGATCAAGCGTTGTAAAAAAAATTCATCCATGGTAAACCAAAGTCAAACATGGTTAACCTTAGTCAAGCATGGTCAACCATAGTCCACTATGATTGATCATAGTCAACGATGGTCAACCATCATCAAACATGAACATCCAAAGTCAACCATGGTCAAGCATAGTCAACCATAGTCAAGCACGATCAACGATAGTCTACCATGGCCAACCAACCTTAATCAATGAACCATAATCAACCGTGGTCAACTATAATCAACTATAATCAACCTTAATAGTAAACCATAATCAACCAGTCAACCATGGTTAGTCATAGTCAACCATGGTTAGCCATAATAAGCCATAATCAATCGTGCTCAACCATAGTCAACCATATTCAACCACAGTTAACGATAATCAATAATAATCAACCACAATCAACCATAGCTAACCATGGTAAACTAATTAGGGTCAACCATACTTAACCATGGTTAACCATAAACAACCATCATCAACCATGAAAATCTAGTGTCAACCATGGTCAATCATGGTTTACACTGGACATAGTCAACCTAGTCGAACATAGTCAACCATCATTAACCATGAACATCCAAATTCAACCATGCTCAACCATAGCCAACTATGGTTTCTTATCGTCAAATGGTTAACAAATGTTAACAATGGTTAGCCAAAGTCAACCATGGTCAACTATAGTCAACATGGTCAACCATGGCCAACCATAATCAACCATGGTCAACCATTGTTAACGATAAACATTCAAATTCTACCATTGTTAACCATAATGAACCATGGTCAACTAAAGTCAACTATAGTTAAGCATGGCTAACAAAATTTAACCATCCTCAACCAAAATCAACCATGGTCAACCAAAGTCAACCATAGTCAACTATTGTCAACCGAAATTAATCATGGTCAATTATAGTCAAGCATGGTCAGCCATAGTCTACCATGGTCAACCAATAATAATAATAATTCACTATATTATAATTATTATAATAATAATAATAATTCACCAAACCTAATGCGTAGGCCGTCAACTAGCAAGCCATATTAATAATTAATAATATGGCTTATATACACCGATAGGTGTATATCAACCATGGCCACACGTTTAAATGTGGTTGATATACGTAGATAAGCATATATAAACCATATTATTAATTATTAATATGGCTTGCTAGTTTTATATATTCAAATTTGTTTAATCTTTAGTGTTTAATTAATAAAAGATATTTACCAAATTATTATAGTTAAATGGAGGAAAAACGGTCTTACTCTTGTCTCCATTTAATGTTGCAATATTTTTTTGATCACTATGCTTTGGATATAATCGGTTAAATTCAACTTTTTGTTGATCACAATAAAACTACATATTTAAATTTTGGACAAAGAGAATGTTTTTGGAATAATTTTATAATTTACAAATCAATAAATGATTATAAGTATCATTTTCATTTTGTTTTTCATATATATATATATATATATTTCATTTTCATTTTTTTCATATATGAAAGTTTAATACATATAGCAAAATTAAAATAAATTAAAGTATAAACTAAATATTTACTTTAAAATAGAATTTATTAAGTATAATCACTTCATTTGTTCATGTATCTATCTATCAGCACTTGTCTTGAGAAAAAATGGAGGGAATATTCAGATCACAACGAGGCAAGAGATTATAAAGATAATATTTGTGGTAAATGAGTTATTGAAGGATTCTCCTCAACAATTCCAATTCAACTACAAAATAGCTACTCATATCAGATGACGTTTACGATTTCCTCAAGTTGTTACTCCTTGGAAGAGCTAGAAAATAATGGATGAAGACCAGAATTCTAAATTCACTTGTAATTATTCCAAAAGATCTTCCAAGAAAGAATAAAAGTAGTATAGGCATTGTTACACAATCAAGGTATGCCACTTTCCCATTACAAAGCGAAAATGGTGCCCAACATTGTCGTCTTGTAATACTTGAGAAGCTTTCGACAATATAAAAATGCAGATGACTTCATTTATATAATCCAATTCATCCAATCTTTCCAACCAAAAGCACCAAAATAGATGAAAAATTATATATCGATCCATTTTGGATCACACTATAAGTCGATTCATCCAATCTTTCCAACCAAAAGCACCAAAATAGATGAAAAATTATATATCGATCCATTTTGGATCACATTAGGTGATTTTGAGCAATACACATGTGTCTTAGGGCCTTGGGAATTACATTATGTGCAACAATACCATGCATTTAATGCTACAGAAACCATGTAGGCATCCAAATTCATTAATAATGCCACAAAGTAGAACACACAACTTCGCAGGATATCCATGGAAATATGTATCCAAGTCTTGGGGACTTAGAGCCTTGGATATGATTAATAAAGGAGACATGAACCTCGAGCCCTAAAAGAATATTCTATCCGTCTAGGGCTAGGAAGGTTTCCTCCACCAACCACACATGGTGATCCTCACGGTATCATTAGGTTATTATTGAGGATTTAAGTGCAATTAGGTGGTTTTGAGTAGTATCTATGTGTCCAAGGGCCTTGGGAATGGAATTATAGGGAAGAAGATCATGTGTTTGGCCCTAAATAAATTGTTGAGACATACATAGTCGTGAACAATGCCTCAAGACACGATGCCTGAATTTGTAGGGGTATCCATGGCACTATGAATCTATTTTTCTAGCCTTGGGTCCTTGGACATGGTCAATGGAGGATACTTGAACCACAGGCCCTAAAGGAGTCTTCTAGCCATCCAAATATAAGGAGGTTGCCTCCACCAACCACACATGCCCTCTTGAGTGTATCATTGGCTTATGTTTGAGGATGCTAGTGTCGTTAGGTGGTTTTGAGCAGTATGTAAGTGTCTCGTTGCCTTGAGAATGATGTTCTAGGGAAGAAGATCATGTCTTTGGCCGTAAAGAAATTGTTGAGGCATCCAAAGCCATGGAAACTTCCTCAAAGCACCACACATGACTTTGCAAAGGAATCTATGGTGCTATGTATCTGGGTCTTATTGCCTTGGGGCTTTGGACATGGTCAGTGGAAAAGACCTGGACCTTGGGCTCTAAAGGAATCTTATAGGCATCTAGGGCTACGTAGGTTGCATCCACCAACCACACATAGCATGTTGAGAGTATCATTGGCCTATGATTGAGGATGTCTATGCCATTAGGTGGTTTCAAGCATTATGTAGGTGTCCTAGGGCCTTAGGAATGCCATTATATCGAATAATGCCATGCCTTTGTCCCTAAAGAAACAATTGAGGCAATCATAGCCATGAACAATGCCTTAGAGCACCACGCATAACTTCACATGGGTATCCTAGTCTTATGGTCTTGGTTCCTTGGACATGGTCAATGGAAGAGACATGAAACTCAAGCCCTAAAGGAATCTTCTATCCATCTAGGGTTAAGAATATTTCCTCCACCAACAACACATGGCCTCCCAAGGGTATCATTTGCCTCTGATTGAATATTTTTATTCCATTGGGTATTTTTGAGAAATATGTACATGTCATAGGGCCTTAGGACTGACTTTCTAAGGAAGAAGACCATTCCTTCGGCCCTAATGAAACCATTGAGGTATCCAAAGGCATGCCTCGAAGTACCAGACATGAAATTGTAAGGGTATCCATGGAACTATTTATCCATGTCTTGTGGAGTTGAGGGCTTAGATGAGTTTATGTTGGGTATGTGTTATATTCTTTGCATATGTATGGGGGGGGGGGGGCTGCGCTTGTCAGTGGTGCGCTTGATGATCCCTCCGACACCTTCACGGAAACGGCCAGGTTTTTGACTATTTTTGAGGAATTTTCTATAAATATGTAATTTAATCTCGGTTAAGGGATTGGGGTCTATTTTCTAATCTAGGTTAACGGATTATGGTATTGGATGTTGTGGAATACCTATATTGTATTGTGGGTGATTCATAATGAGAATGAAAAAATAAGAGGTGCGACTTTAATTTTTGCTGGTTTTCCCAGTTAAATATTTGTGTATTATGTGTGAATGTTGTGGTGTAATGTATGATTTGCTTCTCTACACAGGTTTAAAAATTACTATTCCAATGATATGTATGTGGCAAGATGTAAAAAAATATTATAGGAATCCAAGGCTTAAAGAACCACACATGATATATTAATAGTATCTATTATCTCTGAGTCGGGATATCGATGCCATTAGAAGGTTATAAACACTAGGTATGGGTGTAGAGGCTCTACACATGGTTCAAGGAGGAACCCAACTCTATGAATTTCATAGCATGATAACAAAAGGAAAAGCCGAAGATCATGTAATTTAAGCGGAGATTCTTTAAATTTTCCGCATAGATAAAATTGCATATTCTTAGTTTGATCTAAGAGAAACCCAAAACCATCCAAACAATAAAATTTTGACAACTTCTCCTCAATATCAGTCAAGATTTTGTCATCACAAGTATTTTTTAGCCTTGGAAATGAAATATAGGTCTTCTTAGCCTTGTTCAAATTGACTAGGAGGTGAGAAGGCATATAATTAGGGGATTGTTCACTGTATGGAAATTATCCATAACACCTTTATAAAATAAATATAACGAACATCCTTAATCCAATGTAAATTCATTTTGAATGGACTTAAGGGTTTTGGATCCACACTAACTAGATCAAGTATGATAGGCTAGTGATCAAAACCCCCCCATAGGATACCCATTGACGATAAGAGAAATGATAATCCAAATAGACTAAAAAATGAGAAATATATCCAATATTTTTCTACATATAAGCCTCGCCAGCTGAGTTCTTTCTCTAGGTAGGTTTTAGCACTAATTGAACAATGTTAATCACCCTGAGCTCTTCTCAATTATGAGTAAATCAATTTGATAGGGGGATATTCCTATTATCTAACAAAAAGCACTACCAACAAGGGTCCCTAATACTATTTTAATTTAACCTCAACTCTAATGACGAAATTTATGTAGCATTTATGCATTTTCACCATGTTCCATTTTTTTAGCCTTGTCACACTAAAAATATTTCGACACCGCTTGAATAAAAGGAAATGTAGCTAGGGTTTGAGTGAGTAGAGTGTGATAATGGCTTGTACCATAAATAGAGGCCTAATCCAAATGATCCCTGTTGAAGCCATCAAAATACTATATTGAGGTATCCATATCATTTCCATATAGTAGAAGGCTTTCATCCCCATGTGGTGAAGTTCTTAAAAAAATGTGTGAGGAAAGGAATAAGGAAAGCTAATGCCAATCTTGTGCTAATGGATCCTTCCAATGAAATTTTGGATTATTCGTCATGTGTTATACCTATAGTCAGACAGCCTTCATGTGCAAGTCATGATTTTCCTTATCTAAGGATTTTCTGCTAATCTTGTCATGATAAGATCCTTCTTGGAAGTAAAATCCTATTGAACTAAGGTCTGATAGGGATGCTAGAACGGATTCAACCTAGTGACGGGGACAAGATATCGAGAGGACCAATACCATATCATCTAAAGTATTAAGGGTTTATGCAACTCAAGGGGTTTGAGCCTACTAGATGGGTCTGTTTGGGTTTCTAGACTATGCAAAAAAAACTAATATTGCTTGGATATGAGCCTCATATTTGACATATGTCGTATGGATCTCTAACGCAATCTATCTGCTCCTCTTCCATCATGAGAATACCTACGAAAAATCCCTATAAGTTTCAACATGTCGTATACCTCATCTATGATATCTAATCTAACACTTACATGTATAAATTTTATTTACATGTATAAGTTGTATTTACACATATATATAATCTAACCTTAGTATCTTTGAGGCTATGATGGATATTTTATTATATATTCAAAGTTCAAATACTTCATGATATTGTCTACCTACCTCAACACATGAAATTAATGATGTTATTGAGTTTGAGGATGTATCTACATTCAAGTGATCATTTAGGTATCCAAAGTGACGAGGATGAGTCATTATTAATTTGTTATATAGAAATTTGGCATCCCTTCCAATATTTATGATAAGTTACTTGAAAAATCCTAACTATATTTATTGAATGACTTTTATTGATTAATTGTAGTCATTCATTTTCTTCATGTCTTAATATTTTTGTTTTCTCCAATTTAGAAAAAATATACAACCTTTTAAAATGATAAATGAATTTTTTGGAAACTTCAAAAATTGCTTGAGCATCCAATGGAGAGGGAAATTTCATTTTCCTCCATCCCAAAAAGAAATATTATATTGGCTACTAAAATTGTTAATATGTAATTGTGAAACTTTAAAAAAAAAAAAACTAATTTTCCCTCCATCTCAAAAACATATGTACACATTTTTTTAGGTTGCATTCAAGAAATATAAATATAAAGTTATTTCTTACTAAGTGAATGATGAAAGAATGGGGTGGATTGACTTCTACACATTTTTTTAGGTTGCATTCAAGAAATATAAATATAAAGTTATTTCTTACTAATGAATGGTGAAAGAATGTGTAGGACATAATGGCACACCGAGAGCCAGGGGGGTGAATCAGTCTGCTATAACCATTACTTGATTTTATTTCTCAAAACTTAAGTAGTGTTCATCATTCACATTAAGCTACTAATTACATCAACATTCATCAATTAATCGTGTCATCAACATAGATCATAAGAGACACATCACAAGACAAGTATGGTAAACTTTATTTATAATTTGATATGAATTGCAATGAATACTTCAATCTTCATGATTACATCAACACCAACTGACTAAAGATCACCAAATCTAACAATAGGGCCCAGCCTGATTTTCTTAGCTCCAATTAAAAAGATGTGAGGTATCCAAACCTTAAATGAAAGACTAAGCTTGCCTTCACATACTGATCATTGTCATCAACTCAGTCATGTCAATCTAATGTCATCATCAAGTTTATCTACTGTAGTTGTCACTATCAAGTTGCTTATGCTGTGGCTATTACTGTCACTGTCAAATCAATACAGTTGTCACTGTCATGTCACTTGTCAAATAACTTGTCAATGTCAAGTCAATAACTTCAATAAATATTGTCACTGTTGTTCAAGAATCTTCTCATGCTTATCATGCCAAGTCATCAAGAGACATGTTCATCAAGAGTCTACTCATATGATTGCAAGATATCAAAGGTGTCTACCCAAACATTAGTTCAAGAATCACATCAATCCAACATACTAAGAAATATGCCCATGCTCTGCTCATTCCAAGACACTGCTAAGTCATCAAAGGGTCTGCTCAACAAAGGTTTTACTTAATCCAAGACATTGAGGGTGTTCTCGGACATCAAATTAATCATCCCAATCAAAGGTCTTCCCTGTCAAGTGTGTTATAGCTACCTGGAAATTTCTTCTACTGTGGCTTGCTGGTGCCTCAATAAACACAGGTTTGATGCCTCAAGTTAATTCCACCACTGAAATTCAGAGCTTAACTCAGAATTTTACTTTTCTCAAGAGCCGTGGCTGCTTCTCTCCTATAACTTGAGGTCAAAGCTCACAATATTTGTCCTTTAGAGCACATCGATAAAATATTTCAATTTTTACTGAGGTTGCCTCAGACTAATCCAAAAATCAGAGATGCTTTTTCTACTTTGTTTTGAGTAAATGACAAGTGTATATATACATTTCAACGTGGATTTTGACTGAGCCGACCTACTATATAAATATATCCTTTTTTTTTTAAATTAAAAAACTATATTTCAAAGTTGGTCCGACTTCACAAGTAAGCTAGTCTCAATTATTTATTTGTCTTGTTTCAAGCCAACAATTGACATTTCATTTAGGGATGACCTTGTAAGACTTCACCACATTATTTGTTTACTTTATTTCCATAAAATATGAACGACTTACCTCTTGTTATTAGATGGATTCACAACCATCAAGCAATGGCTTAAACACGTCATCTTCTTCAAGTATATATATATATATATAATCTTCTTTGCCACATCATCACCGTGGGATTTTCATCTCTTCAAACAATTCTTTACATGTGGACTTCAACAACAACATGACCATAAGGAATGCCATGAACCCCAAGAGAAAGGGAAACAATACACCAAGTCTTCATCACCATACATCAAGGGTTATATTTCCAAGTGCACCATCAGTGATGTTAAAGATATTATCATCAAACATGCCATGCTTGTGAAAATCCTCACAGTAGATCTAAGAGATGATGTATACCTCACAAGAAAGATTAAGATTAAGCAAGAAAATAGAAGAAGAGTGGTCAATGCAGTGTAAAAAAGCAACAGAATTATGATACAGTAGAACTCAGATAGAAGCAGAATAACATCACACACTAATTCATTAATCACAATATGGACAAATAAATAATACAATGGTGGAGAGGATTCGAATGCCAAGGTGGCAATTCGAATTAGCCTATATGCACTGATCATTTATATCAGTAGAGTGTCATTAAAGCACAACTAGGAGTCCTGATTGTCATCAGTGGAGTCATCAATGCACAAGTAACTGTCAACCATGTGTCAACCTGAATCTAACTGAGTGTGGTAGGTGTAGCTGGCACATGGAGGCACTAACTAAATGAAGGAGGCTTAGTGGAGGGCGCATGAGGAGCTAAATCGAGTCAGAATAGGAAGTCTAGTCTCACTGGAGGTCCATCGGAGTGATACAGTCAGTTGAGGAGTCAATCTAGCCTTAAATCAAGGAAAGATCTAAAGATAACTCAACTAACTAAAGTGTAACTGAATGGTAGGTGAGAGAGGGCGCCTTTCACAAGTGGTAGGTGAAAGGAGGGCACACTAAGCACTAGGAGGGATAAAACTGATCAGAAAGAAGCTCCCGGGGCTAGCTAACTGAGGGCTAGGTGCTGGGACTGATGACTAGGATGCATGCATGCATGCAATTGCATGCATGCAATTGCATGCATGCATGCAATTTCATGACTGCATGCAAAATGCATGCATGACTGAAAATGCAAAAATGGAAAATGTTGTTAGGACTAGGATGGAGTATAGGAAATTCCCAACAATGCCATCATGTCCTTGGTTTCTCCATGGTTTCGTTACCAAGTACAAGTACAAGTGGAATCCATCAGCAAGAGTGCGGTATCCATGACTCAAACCATGTCCAAAGGTTCCATGACCCTATCAAGCCACAAATGACCACATAATGGGTCATTTGGACCACCTAATGCTCCAATGCACACACCAACTGTGAATGGTCTCCAATGCCCAAACAACCATGTCATGCTTTCCATGTCATCAACCTTTGTCACTCCTTTGTCATTAATGGATTGTCATCAATGACAACCATGCTCAACAAACTCCCCCTTTTTCTTTGATGGAAACACCTCTTCAAATACTCTCTCCCTTTGACATTAATGATGAAGAGTCAAACACTTATCCATCCAAAACTTCACAATGCCCCCAAAAAAATTGTATTCTTGAAAACTGAGATCATGCTGAAATGTTTGCTCTCCCTTTCATGTAGAATTTTTCATTTGTTGAGCTGTAAATGTTTGATATTTCTTATATGCTCTCCTACCTGCTCCCCCTAAGACCATGGAAGGACCTCTTCTAAGATGTTCTCTCCTTTGAACTGAACTTGGCTTTGATATTTTTGACGTCTGCTGCAATAGAGAAAGGTTAATTCAATATAGTCTAATTTTCATGACTGAGTATTCACACCTTTCAATGTTGCACATCAAACAATGCCTTCTAGGGCTCAAATCAATCCATTTTAATTATACCAAAATATATTTAATACTTAAACTGTTCCTATGTTGCAATCCACTTTTGTCATGCTGATATACACGTTTATATCATCTTGAGAAGATATTGGTGATTGAGCCAATTCTTGATGATTATGACTAGTCTGGGATTAGTAGATTTTGAGAATGAGGTTCATATGTTGATCTTGGTACATCTTTGCTTGTAGATATCTGCTCCTCTTGTCAATGACACAATCATTGGACAATGATAAGATCTGCTCCCCCTAATTTTATGATGACTTATTTGTTTGTAAATATTCTTTTGAAGTCTTCTTCATGTCTACTTTTGAACTATCCAAGGTCAGAGATAAAATGAAAAACTTCGCGTGTATTATGCTGCTCCAAATGATTTTTTGAACTTCAAACTTCAATTGTCCATTGTGTATTCTTCGTTTATGTACTGCTACAGTTAACTATGGTACCCAAAATGTCTTGTGAACTAATCTTGATGTAACTTTGGATATCTTCAACAAGGCTTGAAAAGTGCTGCTTCTAATATTTAAATACCTTAACCAAAATCAAAGATAAAATCATGTACTACTCATCATGAAAATATTACTAGTTTCTCTTCATATGATGATAAAAATCTCGATAACCAGTTAGATTATAACCAAATTTTAAGTCATACAATTAGATACCAACAACAAGTGTTTACTAAAGACATTCTTGCCAATCATATCCAAAACTAGAGAGAGTCATCAGTACACTTTATGGATGCTATAAGGAATGCATCAAGAATCATCTAGTAAATTCATAAAAGGAAGCATGCATCAAGGTCAATCCTCCAAACATCACCATGTTTCTTTACTTCAATTGCTTCAACTATATGTATACTACTAAGGACTTCAGTATTACAACAAGAACTTCCAACATACGTTTTTCAAGGACTTCATCTACTAGAGTTTTATGATCATCAACAAGGTAAGAAGGATCCTTCAAGCTTCTTCAAGGGATTCTTCCATGCAAGGGGGTTTCTTGAATAGGGTTACCATTATCAAGGATCACTCCATTAACATATTCAAGACTTTCAAGGATTTTCTAGAATATCAACATCTCTCACTTCATGAGATCATTGCAAACTACTCCTTCTCCCCCTATCAATATGCCAACTGTAGCTATGATCCTTGGACCTATTCCACTTCTTGGAGAAACCATCATTTAACCTTGAGTCCATACTCCAAACTCCATGAAATCTAGGTGTACTAAGGTCTTTGAAAGACCTCAAGCTTGGATTTCCATATGGCAACCATCCTCTTTGCACTGATCAACTTAAACATTCTTTTTCACCCATACCTGGGAGTGTCCTTGATTTTGAACACACGTCTTTTGAGCTTAAATTCTTCCAGCATTTATCTTCTTCCATGGTTCATAGGATTTCCTTACCGATGTGTATGAGGGACTCATCATAGATTGTCTTCTTGAACTTGCACATTCTTGGGCTTTATGACCAAAGCCATTACAGCTATACCATCTCATCGTATAACAATGGGAAACAATATGGCCAATATGGTTGCATGTCCAACATCTAATTGTATTGTTGGGAGGCCCAACACTTCTTGCATGATATCTGCAATCCAATTCCCTATGACCAAAATCATTACACAAGTAGCAATATAACAATTGAAACTATTTTCATACCTGGATACTTGAGTCCACCTTGAGGATGTCTCTTTTCCGAACTTGCTTTGAGAAGTAGAACTAACTCCTTGATGTCCTCCAAATTTTTTGATGTATTTTGTAGGTATATGAGAGGCAGCTTGGTTTTCACTCTTGGGGGATGATGAGATTGCTTCAATCTTCTTAGGATTCTTTGAGCTATCTTCATAGTTTTTTGCTTTCCTGTTGCAGTCCAAACCAGTCTTGTCAAAAGGTGATCTTTGACAACTCAAGATCTCATCTAGAATGGTAGAGTTATTTTCGAACTTGGCATAGGCACTTGATTTTTCATTCTTCTTCCAGATATCAACCACTTCCATTTCAATATTTTCACAAGTATTCTCTTTTTCATCCAACTAGTTCTTCAAAACATCTTCTATTCTTTTTGGCTTCCTCAAGTTGAATCTTCAAATCAACATTAGCCTTCCTTGTTTCTTCAAGATCTTCTGAATATTCACTAGGGTCTTCTTGTTCTTATGCTTGACTGATTAGTTTGGAATTCAACCTTTCATTTTCATCTTCTTTGTCTCTTATCTCATCTTCTAATTCTTTGTTCTTGTGTCTCCGTTTCTTGAGCAATACCATTGTCTCCTTTTGGTATTTTTCAAAGGACCCCAAAATATTCTTTTTAAGCCTCAAATTGTATTTGAGATCAATGTCCATCAAAATATGTGCTAGGAAATCTTTCTTAAAATCTACAAGATCATTTTCAATGTCATCACAATCAAATCTACTGCAATCAGAAAGATCCTTACCTTCACTGATGTTTGAAGATTGTACTTCCTTTTCTTCTTGCATCACATCTTCAGTGGGATTGAGTTCTGTTTCCAACTTTGTCTTGGTTTCCTCTTTGATACTCACTTTCCAGCTTAAACCATAGGTCTTTGGATGAAGTGCATTCTCCCACATTCTCTTTGACAGAGCTTGAGAGTCCATTTCAAGGCAATGGTGTTGTCCTTCTTGGCATCTTTTTGTGCAGCTTGTTGTTGACACAACACCCCCCTCTTTAATTTTTTAAAAAAATATTGGGGGCCCTCCTCTATTTTTTTTAAAAAGGAAAAATCTGCTTAAGGTCATCCAGGTATCATAAATCTTTCCCTTATTTTTTCCTTAAAAGGAATCTCAACTTGCCTTAAACTTTCTTTTGAGTTGCGTTTTGCCTAAGTAAAACTCAGGATTTTTAGCCGCAACGGTGGAAGCTTTGAGCTAATCTTGCCGCCACAGTGTAAGAGTTAGTTCAAGCCTTCGGAAACTGCGGAAATAAATGGCTAAGTCAAGCCCGCAGCGAAAAAGTTACCTTAAAGTCTCCGAAAGGGAGAAAATTTTGATCAAGCAGGCCCGCGGCGGAACGAATTCATCAACTCTCTCCGCAAAAGTGGAAGCTTTCATCTAACTCTTCCACAAGCATTGGAAGCACATCAACAAGTTTTTTGTGGAAAGAATCATCTATCGTTTCCGCTTCGACAAGCGTTGGCACATAAATCAGAAGAACTCGGCTAAATCTCTCGTGAAAGCGGGCGAACTCACGTAAGTTTGTCGCGGCAGACGGCTCCTCCGCAGAAGCATTCGAACAATTCTCCCGCAATAGCGGGCAAAACTCGATGTTTCTTTCCGCAAGAGGTGGAAGCCTTAACCTAACCATCCTGATTTTGATGGTCATATTTATTGAAGAGAGGTTCGATTTGACCCGGCCGTACGCAGCCTTAAGTCCTACTTTAATGACATCGCAACCACCACATTTATGGTCCGCACGTACCAAGTTGAATATATTGGGGTGAACCTCGTTAACATTTCATTATTTTTCATCACCCAGAGTGTTTTTCGTTCCGTTTGGACCGCGAAGCACATCCATCGTCGTTTGAAGACGCGGATTCACAGACCCTTCAAAAAAATGTTGGTACCATGCCATCTCTTCCAGGTAAGTACATTCGCAGGCCCGGTTATGATGTGTGCTCCTACTTAAAATGGTATCATCTGTTATTTCATTTCGTTCTTTTCTAGCCATGGCATTTTTTCAGAACAATTACGCCTATCGTCAACCCGTTGTAGAATACCATCCTGCCAAGTCCTTCCTTCTTAGTCACAGTTAAGTCCAGGGCCTTTTGATTATTCAGAGTCGCCCCATTATTACGGTGGGTCTCTTTCACCATTAACAGCATTGGAACTTGTTCTTCATAGTCTCGGACGACGTATTGCCCCAACCTAAGAAGCATTTTGTCAGCAACTCTAAGCACGGACGTAAAAGGCCTCAAGGCTCTCGCATTTTAAAATAATTAGAAGAATGATTGCACCTACCCATCACCTGTTAGATCCTATTTTCCCTTTCTCACACCTAATCGTAGGCGTTTCTGCGGCTATAGAATTTACGCCTTTTGTGCTTGCATGCCGGTCAGTATTTTGTCTCTTAAGGACTAAGGTACCTAGACCAAACCTTGTCCATTCGCTGTCATGGTTCCTAATCACAATAGCAACTGCAAAGGTAACTAAATTAGTGCTTTCACGAGATTATAAACTGGTATTTGAAGGAAACATTTTTGGGTTGTCAACATCATGTCATACATGCTTATTCATGTTTAAATTGTTTGAATAGGATTTTCAAAATGGATAAAGGTGGCAAGAGAAAATTAAAAGCAGTCGACGAAAGCACAAGAATAGAAACAATGTTTCATGATACCAAGTGCACTACAGGCGTGCCTCCAGAAGTAAACTGGGGAGATGTTTACCGCATGATAAGAGATCAGGACTTCCTTGAGGCTCTTCTTGAGGAGGAATGTTTATATCAAAACATCCGGAAATCCTGTATATCCAAGGCGGCCACACGTCCAGAACTCTTCCCATGCTCAGAAGTAATTGGATGGGTGTTGCAACATGCGAACACCGAGACAAGAGTCATAGCAGATAGCACAGGAAAGGCCTTTGCTTCGTTTCACCCGTCTTATATCTCAATGGCTTACAAATTACCCAAAGCGCAGTAGCGGATTGATGATGCATGGTTGGAAGGAATCCATATGGATAATATAGACATGGCAAGAAGGATGTTAATTGCAGGCAAGCAAATCCGGAGAAAAGATAGTGAAGAGTATGAAGTTCAGAATATGAGGCCTCCTTTCAGACTGATCGCTCTCATGTTAAGAAAAATCTTCGGGAGACCCGATGGGACTATGCTTATGCTACAATGGGTCCCTATCATCCACTATGTAGCCTTCAAAGGGACAATCTTCAACTGGGATGATATCATCTCAGACAGTCTGTCATTAGCTATAACAATGGCACAAGAAGGGTTGGTGGAGAGGAAGGCAGAGTTTTATATGGCTTCTTATCTGATAGATTGTATCGTGGCGAAATGTCCCTTTCCCAAGTTGGGATGCATGTGGAACTTGGCTGAGGACTTGGTGTTCATTTCCTATAAAATATTCTGGGCCCAAAATTACAAGAGGGATTACAAGCTCATTTGTAAGGAGTTCATCATGCCTCTTTATCAATTAATATTCAATGAAGAACCCAACTGCCTGTCTGAGAACGCAATGGAAGCTTTGGAGAAATATGGTGATTTCTATTTTTCTCCAGAAGGTACCTACATTAGGATGTACGGAGGATCCAAAACCCTTTATATTCTACCAAGATACGCTACGGATTATACAGTCCACAAGGAGATGGTAAGGCAGGTATTCATTGATGGAATGGGTAATACCCTGTATAAGGCCAAGAAATCCACTTTTCCACCCTTACCCTTCTATGTCGGGGCCTACAAGTTTTCAGGAATTGCAACCGTGAAAGAGTTTGTTACAGAATTGAGGAGCTTTCATTTTGGAGAAAGGATTTTTCACAGGAATGATCGACAGGGAAAAATTGCACAACATTGCAAAGAACTTTCCACTCCCTGTGAGTATGCCAACTTTTTTGATCCACAGGAGGAAGCATATAGGGGGATCAGCAATATGACTGAGCTATAGATTTTCCAAATGGGAAAAGGAGGGTCCAGCTCGAGCTCTCATGTTGTGGGTCTACAAAAAGAAAATGATACCGTAGAGACTGCCAAGGCTTTCTCGAAAGAAGAACAAAGGCTCCTAGAACAAGCAAAGAAAATTGAAGAAGATAAACGCATAGAAGAAGAGAACTTGAGAATCCAAGCAGCCGAAGCTGAGGCAAGGAGGCAAGAAGAAGAAGAGAGAATTAGATTGGAAACAATTGCGAAGCAAGAACAACATGATACATTAAGAAGGGAGCAGGAGGAAGAGGCATGAAGGAAAGAGGAGGAAGAAAAGAAGTCCCAAGAGGATATTGACCCCAAAAGCACAGACCTGCAAAATCTAGATATGGGTTCTCCCATAAGAGATTTCCCCATTGTCCCTTTTACACCCTACAAAGGCAGTACAATTTCTAACTGGGAAAATTTCGCTTATAACAAGAAAAGGAAAACCATTGTTAAAGAAACAGGTTCCAAATTGAAAAGACCTTTTAGGCAATACATCATCACTACACACGAGACCACGGTCATGCGGAACATAGAAGAAGCTGCTAAACTCCTGGCATCCATCTCCGTAGCCACGGTTATAGCAACTGCAGACAATGTCAACATACTAGGGGATAAATTGAGTGAAGAAAAGGAGAAAGCACGTCGGCTATAGGAAGCTTTAGGAAAAGAGCAGAACTATACAAATTTGATGATTGAGAGGAATGATGCTCTCACATCTCAGAAGGAGGAGTTAAATGAAATTCTCCAAGAACTGGAAGCTGACATAAGGGCCCTAGCAATACAAGTAAGGATGTTAGAGGAAGAGAAGGGAGAGCTTGAAGGGAAAAATCTGAGGCTTGAATCACAGAAGTTTGACAACATTCAAGAGATCGTCGATCTGAAAGAACACATTGAAAAGTTACAAGGAGACAACGAATTATTAGAATAACAATTAAAGCTAGAAAGTAGCAAAATGGGAGACAATAGCCCCTTCCACGAACAGGCCTGTGAAATTCTAAGAGAGACCTATGGCATACAATAACTTCTATCAGAGGAGATATACAAGCTAAAAGCAATAATGGCCCAGGTTAAGGAAATCAATGTCGAAGCCACTCGGGTCAGGAAGAAGCACACACGCATCAGGGGAGAGATTAAAAAACACATTGAATGGAGGGAAGGGAGGTCAGAGTTCCCGGCAAATCTTTCCCTTAAGTCTGTTGTTGAGTACAGGGCAGATATACGCACCCTAGATTATTCTAAGGATTGTGGAGTAAAGTTGGCAACTGTGACCTTAACTACTTATGAGCGGTGCAAGAATTTGTATTCCCAAATACAAGCCACAAAAGAAAGTTGTCATATAGCCATGCCTCCAAATTTAGAAGAATTCTCGGATAAAGCACAATGTTTATCTAAGCTAAGTGAAGAACTCAAGGCAGAAAATGAATATGTGCAGAATCTAGATGTCTTGACTTCAGAGGACCTGCACCAATTTATCAGTGAAGTAGCTATTCATAAGCACCGCCTAGAAGAAAGTCTTAGGGCCACAATGGTAGAAATAACTATTTTAGCAGAAGAACTCGCCAAGTAGAGAGTGTCCCTCATATTTATGATTCCCCTGTTTGGAATGAATATAGTAAAAGAAACAAATCAGTGGGGAAATTATATTGCAGAAGTAGATAGGGCATTGGCAGCCAGTCAAGTTCCCACATCAGAAAGTGGCTCAGCTGTTGCAGTAGTGATGGAAGAAGCCCTAGCAGTCCCAGAAATTCCTAAGTCACCCAACGCGCCAGCTCAAGGATAGCTTGCCTTCATCAACGTGTCTCTTGGGTTAATAGTTTATGCATATACCTTTGTAATATTAAAATGACTTGTGCTCCCGTTTTTTGTAAAATTATTTGAGATATTCCTATTTTTGTAATGTCAACACTACAAGACAAATTAGAAGAATAGAAACAGTTAGGGTATAGGTGGCAACTCTTGGCCCATTTTGTAAAGCTATATAAAGCTGATTAGAGGAAGGTAGTGAGGAATTTTGGCAGGTGAAAGGTTTTATGTCCTATAAATGAACTATTTCTGCTACATGAATAAGAAAAATCGTTTTGGTGTGTGTAAGCTGGCACAGCATTTTGCTTGAAGTCTTGTTGATTAACTGCTGAACTATTTCTACATTTTCATACATGTCCTGTGAGATCTTTCCTGGCTCTTATGAATTAATTCCTTGCTATGAATGGTTTCATGTTCTTTGCGAAATTTTTGTGTTAAATGGGTAATTGAATGCTTATATTTATCTGAGCTATCTTGGATAATCTTTATTTCTGCTGTAAATGCTCCTTTCAATTTAACAGCTATCTGTGGAATTATTGGGTGTGTTTTCTAGTTTATTACTCTTCTTTAAATCTGCTCCTGATAAGGATAGGATAATTTAGATTAAATTAGATTAGCATAGATTTGCTTCTCACATGCATTTAATTTAGGTCATGTGCATACCATATTAAAATACAAAATATATAACCGGTGGATCAGGCCGCAACCGGTAAAACAAACAAATATTTAAAACTCACGGTAGCCAGAACCGTTAACCGGATGGATTCCCCACACCAAATGGTGGGCGATCTAGTTGGGATCGCTTACAGGGGAGAATCCATTGTTGATTGATGCAACGATATTCGAGGCATCAACACAACTGTCTTGGTCTTCTTGTTGGATGGAATGGGTGGATTGATCACAATCTCCCAGACACCAAACTTCTTCAGATAAGCTTTTATCTTGCTTCTCCATCCAAAGTAATATGTCACATCAAATACTGGAACTTCATCATTGGATAAGTCTGCTTTTCCTTCCATTGTGTATTGACAGATCTCCTTCAAGCTAGTAAGGCTTGTATTGAAGGCTTGCTCTGATACCAATTGTAGGACACACTAGCACACTGAGAGGGGGGGTGAATCATTGTGCTAGTACCATTACTTGATTTTACTTCTCAAAACTTAAGCATAGTTCATTATTCACATTAAGATACTAAGTACATCAACATTCATCAATTGATCATGTCATCAACATAGATCATAAGAGACACATCACAAGACAAGTATGGTAAAATTTATTTATAATTTGATATGAATTACAATGAAGGCTTTAATCTTCGTGATTACATTAGCACCAACTGACTAAAGAGAACCAACTCTAACAACAGGGCCCAACCTAGTTTTCTTCGCTCTAACTAAGAAGATGTGAGGTATCCAAACCTCAAATCTAAGACTAAGCTTTCCTTCACATACTGATCACTGTCATCAACTCAGTCATCTCAATATGATGTCATCATCAATTCTATCTATTGTAGCTGTCACTATAAATTTACTTATGCTGTGGCTATCATTATCATTGTCAAATCAATATAGTTGTCACTGTCATGCAAGTAATCACTATCATGTCACTTGTCAAATAACTTGTCAATGTCAATTCAATAACTTCAATAAATATTGTCACTGTTGTTCAAGAATCTGCTCATGCTTATCATGCCAATTCATCAAGAGATCTATTCATTAAGAGTCTACTCATATGCTTCCAAGATATCAAAGGTGTCTACTCAAGCACTAGCTCAAGAATCACATCAAGCCAACATACTAAGAAATATGCCAATAGTCTACTCATGCCAAGACACTACTAAGTCATCGAGGGTCTGCTCAATAAAGGTTTTACTTAAGCCAAGACATTGAGGGTGTTCCCAGACATCAAAGTAATCAGCCTAATCAAAGGTCTTCCTGGTCAAGTGTGCTATAGCTACCCGAAAATTTCTTCTATAATTGCCTGTAGGTGCCTCAATAAACGCAGGTCTGTTGCCTCAAGTTAATTCCAACGCCGAAATTCATAGCTTAACTTAGACTTTTACTCCTCTCAAGAGCCGCAGCTACTTCTCTCCTATAACCCGAGGTCAAAGCTCACAATCTTTGTCTTTTATAGCATGGATATAAAATATTTCACTTTTTACTGAGGCTGCCTCAGACTAATCCGAAAATCATAGCTTATTCTTCTTCTTTGTTTTGAGTAAATGACAAGTGTATATATACATTCCAATGTGGAGTTTGACTGAGCCGACCTACTATATAAATATATTGTTGGGTGGAATAATTGCTTAATTAAATAAAAAGATGAAACTCCCAAAACATAAATTTTCAACCCGAGGAAGTCTTTTATTTCAAAGCTATTGTGCAAGATCTATGCAAGCACAATTTCTACCTGACACTGTTATCTATTGGTACGAAATCGAAACTCTTTGTAAAATAGATCACACCTTCTTGAAAATAAATCAAACCTCGAACCTATTAATAAAACCAAATTGTAAATCTAATCACACTTCAAACAAAATCAATTCCTATGAAGGAAGATCTAATTGCATAAATCTAAAAGAAGTGCTATGTTGGCCAACGATCTATTAAAAAGAAATTAACATAAAAACAACAATGATAAATCTAATGAATGAAAACATGAACTAAATAATAAGCAAATCTACACAATAAAAATCAACACTATCAACATCTGGTCAGGTAAGAGGGCCCTTCTTCCACTGAGCAGAGCTGGATCTCCACAATAAAAGTCTACAACTCCAGAATTAAGAAACTACCAGCATGTATTATCAGAATGAAATTATTACATCAGATTTTGGATCAAATTCTATAGCATAACATTGTTTGCTCTCATCTCCCCAATACATGAGAATGATTTCATATTTATACATAAAATTCTCTCAGGAGAATGAGAAACCGAATCACCAACATGTGATCTGTTTTAACAAATTGCTAATTTGAAACACGGTCGTAACTATAAATTTGCGGATTACACGTTTAGCGAACTAGCTGTATATCTCAATCAGTGACATTGTTTTGCAATTTCCTCACGGTTCAGGTAATTGAGGTCGTTATGCACGAAACCCATGTCCCGAATTTTCGAGATTCTTATCCATCAGCCCGAAAATTGAAATGCAAATCAATGTGTTCTTATATGGCATGCGTTTTTGGTTAAGGATATTTGATCATGAGTTGGAGGATGCCATGTTGGACTTGGGCACGAATTGAAATAAAAAATCCACATAATAAATATTAAGAATGAAACCATGTCGTGAAATATCCATGTGGACATGTGCTAGCATGCCAACATTGGAGGCTTGAACCATGAGTGCTATTGCTGTTAATATGAAAAATCACTCCACAAACCATCATCAGTAAAATTATGCATAATAGTATTCAATTCATAAAAAATAAAGGAAAATAATCATGATTACCTACTAAAGCATCAATGAGACTAATGTGGCATTTCTCGAGCAGTTACAACAAATGGATGGAAAACGGAATGATAAATGGGTGATAATAGGAAGAAGATGGATGAAATAGGTGTCGATAAGTAATGAAAATAGGGACAAATCCGTGACCCAACATATATCTTTTTTTTTTTAAATAAAAAACTATCTTTCAAAGCTGGGCCGACTTCACAAGTAAGATAATATCAATTATTTAGTTGTCTTGTTTCAAGCCAACAATTGACATGTCATTTAGGGCTGACCTTGTAAGACTTCACCACATTATTTGTTTACTTTATTTCCATAAAATCTAGGCAACTTACCTCTTGTTGTTAGATGGATTCACAACCATCAAGCAAGGGCTTAACCATGTCATCTTATTCAAGTATATATATATATATATATATATATATATATATCTTCTTGGCCGCATCATCACCATGGGATTTTCATCTCTTCAAACAATTCTTTACATGTGGACTTCAACAACAACATGACCACAAGGAATGCCAAGAACCCCAAGAGAAATGGAAACAATACACCAAGTCTTCATCACCATAAATCAATGGTTATATGTCCAAGTGAACCATCAATGACCTTTAAGAGATTATCATCAAACATGCCATGTCATCATGTCCTTGGTTTCTCCATGGTTTCCTTACCAAGTACAAGTACAAGTTGAATCCATCAACAAGAGTGTGATCTCCATGAATCAAACCATGTCCAAAGGTTCCATGACCCTATCAAGCCACAAATGACCATAGAATGGGTAATTTGGACCACCTACTGCTCCAATGCACACACCAACTGTGAATGGTATCCAATGCCCAAACAACCATGTCATGCTTTCCATGTCATCAACCTTTGTCACTCCTTTGTCATAATGGCTTTTCATCAATGACAACCATGCTCAACAGAATGTGGTGGATTGAATTCTATTTTCTTGTTGGAAGAGAAGAAGCGGATTGTTGTGTTAAAGAAATGCTTCAATTCTTATATGTGTAGTGTTTTCTTAACTAGATCTTTGGTTAGAGTATAAAAAAAATCCTATTAAAATATTGAGTTATGCGTTTAATGTTTTATGTGTGCTTTTTAAACAATTTTGTAAACTTCTAATTATGATGTTTTGCTATAAATATATATATCTAGATAGAGCTTCATAGGATTTATTTGAGCTTTTTATTAAATAAGTATTTCAAAAATGAAAATGTGAATAATTTTTTTATTGTTTTTCATTTCATAATTCACACGTTAATTTCTACATTTTCCTAAAAGGATTTAGGGTTTAATCTCGATAACCTAAATATATATAAACTCATAGAATCCAATAATGATGATTCAACGACCCTTTTTCTTTACTATACACTAGATTCGTCATTCAACATGCCATCCTTCTAGAATGTCTACTCTAATATAAAGCTTCCATAGTCCTTTATAATCCACACTAGTGTGGATGCCACAAACCCAATGGGAGATCGATCTTTCATTATATTAATATTGTTATTAATAAATTCATCCAACAAATATTATTAGCATAGATCCATTTTAAACCTGGATCTATCAAGCACCGAGAGGGAACCAATTTCTTGAGGTGTATTTTTTTTTATATATAATTTAAACTCAAGAAATTTGTTCTCTCTTGATTGATAGATCCGGGTTTAAGTTTCGAGTTTTTATTTTATAGATGAACATCGATTTTTTAATTACTTTTCAAAATATTTTATTTTATGAGCCAACATGGATTTTTTTTAAATACTTTCCATAATTTTTTTATTCTATGAGCCGACATGAATTTTTTTAATTATTTTGTTAGGGATAAATGTTACAACATCTCCTCCATACTGGGTTTAGAACACCTCTTGGTGCAATAATTAGTTATTTGTTCATGATTATTAATTGTAAACGCGTTATAATAACATTATGATTTTTCTTTTGAAGTATTAAATTTTGATCATGATTTAAAGCCAAGTAAATTAAAATGATCAAATTTATGTACACTTCCACTATGGTGGTAATATAATCATGTTAAAATGATGGATATATTTACTAAAAAATTAATATATACAAAAATTTTAATAATTATGTTGGGGTTTTTTAATTAAGGAGAAAATAAATATCTTTGTTGTTTTTTTAAATGAAAATGGTTAAGATTGCATGTATAAAAGGATGAAAGAAATTTCAGCAAAACAATCCAAAATTCCTCAAAGAAAATTTAGAGGTTCTTAAGCAGTATCTTGAAAAGAAAAATACTTAGTTACAATCATCCATAAGGGAAAATACTTAGAACAAAAAACAAAATTACCTAAGCTACTATAAATTCTCATTCATTGTCCAACTAGAAGCCTACAAAAAAATTTCAAAGAATGATAAACTAATACTCAGTATCACTATCTGAAACCTAGCCATCATAAAGAACATCTTATTCATATTTTGAGTTGTTCTCAACATCTTCTTATTGGCTTTCAACATCATAATCACAATCTTCGTCTATGGTTTCCTCAGCATCCTTTCCCTGGGAATCCCTGGAATCTTCCTCTACTTCCTCATTATCCATTTCCTGATTTTCTTGACTGTCCTCAATATTTCCATCTCTCTCCTCTGAACCGAAGATAATTTGGATTGGCTGCAGAATAGAGAGCCCATCAACAACTTTGTCATATGAATTTTCATTATTCTTGTATTATTTCCCTACAATAAGATCCTCACATGCTTGACTATAGTCTTTGAAATTTCATTCACTTGTTAATCACAAGCACAAAAACACCTTAGACATAAAAAAGATGAGAATATGAAAGTTAAGTTTGAAATTTGCTAGGAGGTATGTTCAATTTGGTCCAAACGACCATCCAAAACAAGCACATGAGTGGTTAGCTCACTACAAAGAAAAGGCACTGTAGTGGAGGTTTTTAGTGTTACAAGACTGGCCAAAATTGTCAAAAAAACTCTACTACAACCTATGTAAATGGTATTGGATGTTTTAGCATAGGTTTTTACATAAATGTATTATAAGTAAAAAAAATCAACAACTGGAGGCTTTTGTGGATTTTTTTTTCAATGCACTTTATTGGCTGAAACACACCGATGCTAACAAACATAATAAGCACTGGTGTATTTGAAAGAAATAATAGCACCGATTTGCATAAAAACAATCACTAGTCATTTAACAATAATATAGCACCAGTGCGCAACAAAAATTTAACAAAAACCGGTGCTTTATAATAATATATGCACTAGTACTTATGACCTATTAAACAACACTGATGCTATATAGCAAAATACGGACGAGTGCTTTAGATTAAAAGAAGCAATGGTGTGGTTAATATAAAGTAGCATACCAGGGCATGATAATAGAAAAATCCACAGGGCATGCAACAAGTATAATGTTGCTCCAGGACTATGTTGTTTTAAGCACATCAGTGCGACAATCAATTAAACACACTAGTGTGAAAATGTATGAAACACATTGGTGCTATCATAACGATTAAGAACACCACTGATTATTTTGTGTTTGGTATGTGAAATTCTAGAACACATTAGATCATTAAGTCTAGGAATACCTCATAGTGACAGAATTAGCAAAGAAGAAGAATTATAGTGAAAATTGGCAAGAATTGAATAGTAAATTCATACATGGAAAGAAACTCAGATGTGCACAAGAATGAATGTCATATTCCATTAATATGTATACTAAAAGAATATAGTACAATTGGATAAATTCGATTACCTAGGAAGAATTTGAATCCATCACAGTATAGCAAAGGAATTATCCCTTCTACAGTGCTCCGATAGTTGCAAAATCAACTGAATGTCAGTTCACTGAAGCTACTGTCAATTAAATGATCATGCAAGGTGCATTAGTGAGTTTTTCATGCAAAATAGGATAGAGAGGGTGCATTAGTTGACATTCTATGGAATTCAGAGCTCAAACCCCCCATTATAGTCATGAACTCAGGTGAACTGAACCAGATCACTGAGTTAGCTCTTAAAATCTAGGGAACTGACTCTACATGCCCTAAATTCATGCATGAGGGTGCACTGAGTGGATAATGAGGTCCATATGACAACTTCACAGCACTAGGGGGTCAACAACATCATCCAATACTAGGAAAAATGAAAAAATGCTAAGCTGGACAAAGGTTGGATTATTAATTATCCTAATATGGTAAACCATGACTACTGACATTGCATTGGAATGTATTATTTTATTTTTATTTTATTTAATTGCATTATTTGTCGAGTAGCGGTGTTCTAGCAGCATAGGTGGCAGGAAGCTCGACAGGAGTAGCACATAGAGCGAGAGGAGGATTATCAGGGGAGGCGAAAAGGGGCTATCAAGCATGGCACCATTTGGAGGGGGTGGATCCCCCTCCCACTCCTAGCCCTGACAAGAAGGGACACGAGATTCAACAAAGAACCAACCATATATTGAGACATCAGACGAGAGGAAAAAGGATTTTGAACGAAAAAAGACCCAAGGGGGTTGTTTATCCCAGATCTGCAGAAAACCCATCTTTGTAGATCACGTCCGAGAAGCTGTAGGAACGAGTGGAACAATGGAAGGATAAATGCCTCATTGGTAAATTCATTTGTATATGTCCAAAGGAGAAGGATTCACTCATATGGATCAAGGTAACATGGAACCCTAAAGGACACTACGATCTTCATCTAGGGGAAAAAGGTTTCTTCACTATCATTTTCTTCAACCAGGAGGATAGAGATCGGGTTTTGCTGGGGGGCATACTTTTTCTATTCTGCAGGGTTATTCCTTCGTCCGCGGAAGGAGAGGTTCAACCCCGATACTGAGGATATGAGTATTGACCCTGTTTGGATCATGATTTAATCTCTTCCTTGTGAATACTAGGAACCATAAATTTTGGAGGCCATTGGAAATACCCTAGGGAAATTTGTGAAGGTCTCATATTAAACAAAACAACAAAGGTACACAACCTATGCCGGGATCTGTTTTTATATGAACATATCGCAAGAAATTCCAGAAGCAATGAATCTTACATGGGAAGATGAAGACTGGGTTCAACCTCTCGATTATGAAGAGTTATCCTTTCGATGCATACAATTACATGAATATGGGAACCTGGGAAGGGATTGCCCAAATATTCACCCTAAAACAAGCCCAAACCAAGAGAAAAAATAAAAAGAAAAGGATAATGAAGGGTTGAATCAAGTTTAGAATCAGAGGAAACAGGGAAAAAGAATGAACAGTCAACCCCAGCCAAAGTAGGATACATAGAAGAAAAAATAGTCAGGGAACATGTTTGAAACCCTAGGTAGATTGGAGAACGAAGAGAAGGAACACAACAAGGATAAAAACTACTCTCAGGCCGTGGAAGGGCGAAAATATCCAATCAATCCATATCAAATGTAGATCGAAGGGCCGCTGGAAGTTATGGAAGAAGAAATACTGGAGGAAGCGGAGGACATGGACTTAGGGGATTTACATATAGATGAAATAGAGAAGGAATGTAGCAATAAAGGTCAAGGGTATGTTTCCAGAAGGAAGTTAGAGCTTCTGCAGCAAGCAATCCTTAAAACAAAGTCTTCACCTCACCTTGGCATTTATAGAGATCCAATGAAGGGGAGAAAACATAAAAAACCAGAGGAAGGGGAGAAATAGGGAAGAAGGAAGAACAAACATATAATAGAAGAGGTTGAACTAGTCTGGTTGAATCAGGCCAATACCCAACAATAAAAGCGTCCTTTTCAAAAGTCAATAGAATCGCTTAATGAAGATAATAACCTGGAACATCCGTGGGGTAAATAACCTAAGGAAGATGAATACTCTTAGAAACAAGCTAAGAAAGGAAAAACCATCAATGTTATTCCTACAAGAAACCAAATGTAGTTATGGAAGTATGCATGAGATTGGAAGGAAATTATGGAAAGGTAGTAAGGTGATAGCAATTGATGCAAGGGGTGTTGCTGGTAGTGTGGCTATACTTTGGAAACCAAAGGAGATATATCTAAGAAAATTCATAGCAAAAAGGTTTTCAATTAGTGCAGACTTCCAAATATGCAACTCTGAGGTTAAGGGGACACTCACTAATGTTTATGGGCCAAGTATAATGGATTAGAAACAAGCTTTCCTATCCTTCTTGGAAAAGCAAGCACAAGAAATAGAAAATCAACTATGGATTCTGGGTGGATATTTCAACATGATCACATCTCTAGAGGAGAAGAAGGGAGGAAGATGAATTCTGGAAGCAACTAATGCTACTTTCAAAGAATTCATACATGACAAAGGGCTGGTCAATATAGAAACATGAAATGGGTGGTTCACTGTGAATAATCGCAGAGGGGGTGAACACCATGCCACATATCGATAAGACAGATTCATTCTCTCAAAGGAAATGATTAGCGGGGACAAGGAAGCGACTACCATGGTCCTATCCTTTGCAGGATCTGATCATTGGCCTGCAAGTCTGATTTGGGATGATGGGGGACCCACAATCAGGCGACCTTTCCGATTTGAACAATTTTGGCTAGAACACAAGGACTTTAAGGATCTAGTTGGGAAATGGTGGGAGGAGATGGAACCCCTAAGGGGAACATTGATGTAAAAATTCCAACAAAAAATAAAAAATTTAAAGGCCAAAATCCATACTTGGAATAAGGAGGAATTCGGGAACATATTCCAAGATAATAAGCTTCTCAGTGATCAATTGGAAGAAATACAATGGGAAGGAATGAAATCAGGGTACACTGAAGACCTGAAACACAGAGAACAAGTTACCTAGATCAACTTAATGCTACAGAACGCTAGGTGGAAATTTACTGGAAACAAAAATCACGGAACCAATGGCTACAAGAAGGGGAGAGAAACACAAAAAAATTTCACCATTTGTTGATCTAGAATCGTCAAAAGGAAAAACTGATGAGGCTAAAAAAGAAGACAGGCATTATGTGGAAAACAAAGGAGGAAATGGAGACATAACCGGTTAAGTACTTTGAGACAATCTTGAAGGAAGACAGGCAAGACAGAGTTGAGTACATCAGGAAAATTACAAAACACATCCCCAGGGAGGTTTCAACAAACCAAAATGAAATTCTGATGAAACCAGTTGAACTCCAAGAAGTGGAGGAAGCGTTAAATCAAATGGTTGATGGCAAAGCTCCGGGTCCAGATGGCTTCACAACCAATTTTTTCCACTACTTTTGGGACTTAATCATGGTAGAAGTGTGGAAAATTGTGGAAGACTCTCGTGTGGATAAAGACGTCCTAATATCTTTCAACTCCACTTTCCTCACTCTCACCCCTAAAGAGGACAGAGCATTTACTCCAGGTAAATTCAGACCCATAGCCCTGTGTAATGTGATTTATAAGATTACCAAGGTCTTAGAAAATAGATTGAAACCCCTCCTTCCAAATCTGGTTGCTCCCGAACAATCGGGTTTTGTGGTAGGATGACAAATCTTTGACGGAGTTATTTTGGTCCATGAGGTCATCCACTCTTTGAAAGTAACAAAAAATCCAGGCATGATGTTGAAACTAGATATCTCTAAAGCTTATGATAAACTAAGCTAGCAATTCACGAGAGAAATTTTTGATGCTTTTGGGTTCCACCTAGATTGGGTAAATTGGATAATGAACATAAATTCAACAAATTTATTTTCCATCATCCTAAATGGAGCTCCTACACGAAATTTCAACCAATGAGCGGTATCAGACAAGGTGATCCTCTTTCCCCCTTTCTGTTCATCCTAAGGGATGTATGGATGAGCAGAGTGATCAAATTCAAGATTGAAAATAGGAAGCTCTGTTAAAACGTATTTTGCCACGTTGTGAGCATTTATACTCTTTGGCCTCTGTTATTCATTTGATTGACTCAGAACCACTTTTTGTCCTCTAGGAACCCGTGTTTCCCTATTTTTGTTCCTGTACGCGAGTTGCTTGACTGCAACTTGTGCATACGCATGTTGTACCACTATACCCCGCGTACATCGAGTTAAATGGTAAAAAATAGTAAAAACTCTATTTTCTTACTCCAAAAAGCGGCCATTGTGACCTTTGGCCCTCACTATATCCCAAAACGACTCGATTCAACCTTTCACCTACCTTTGGAGCGTTATATATTGAGCTCTTATGGTGCATGGAAGGAGGATAAAGAGAGAGCATCAAAACTCTATTGGATTTTTTCCATAGCTTGAGTCTACATCCATTGATCCTAGTTTTTGTGAACCCTTTATGTTCACCTACCAAACTATTCCATATCTTGTGAAGGACCTTATCCTTTACTCATGATTTTTCCATTGCATGGGGGATTGAAGTGGCGGAGGAACAAGTGGAGGGACCTAGTTCTAGGTTCAAATGAGTTGTTGGCAAGAGGTTGTATCATGTGCTTCTTGTTCAATTTAATATAAATACTCATTTTCTCGTCCAAATGATCTTGTGAATGGTTGTTTATTAACATTGGGTAACATTTTCTTATTATGTCATGGACCATGCTATTGTTTATACTAAAATATTTCATATATTATATGCACTTGCTTGTGTTTATTGTTGAGACTAAGCTGCAGGTTCAAGTGTAGAGATTTGAAAGCTCAACGGGGATCTACATCAAACGTCTGGTTGAAGGTTGGTCTTTTATTCCACATCTTAGCATTTACATTTATATAGCATGCTTTGGGAATTGAGTTGATTTCTGGTAGTCATTTGTCTGTTGTAGTCTACCCCAAGCCATAGGAAGTTTTTCTTTGTAACAAGCTCAGAGGGCTAAATCTCCATACAGGTACCACTAGTACAAAATGAGAGATAAGTGACCACGCGACCAAAAAATTTGGTCACCATAGTTTTTGTAAGGGATAAATGAATGTTGGAGGGGACTACAACAATGACCAAAATTGAGAAATTTTAAGGGAGCTAACTAAAAATGACCAATTTGGTCACAAGATAAGAGAAAAACTAAAAATGACCAAGATAAATGACCAATTTGGTCATGGGATAAAAACTAAACTAAAAATAACAACATAACAATTGGCCATTTATTTGGTCATTTTTTGTTATGTCACTTCGACAATGGAAAATTATAATTTTGACAATGAATTTGTACAATTTACTAAATTTTAACACTTCTGATGGATTCAGAGACCCCATATGAATCTATCAACAGTGTTAAAATTTAGTAAATTGTAGACACCCTCATGTGTCATAACTCATCATTAATGCATGAAGAAAATTTGCACCCCTTGCATTAACGACCTTATACATATATAGTCTTATGTTCAACGAGAGAAATATTCTTATCACATCTCTATCTCATTTCTCTATTTAAGATTCTATATCACCCCTTCGACAGACTTTCCAAGTTGCGTATTTTACATCGTCATAGTCCAGTTAATGTCATGTATCGGATATTGGACATTTCTTATTCAAAGTTGCATCATCATGTCTTGAATTTTATACCATTGTGTTCAAATTAACACATTGATCTCGTTCATATTTTGCTTGGGAAAAATCATCATCGTTTGACCCTTTCGACACTCGGTTGAAGTTTCGACAAGTAACTGTCTTTTGCATCTCAGCAGTTGAAATCCTCCTATTTTGTGCCTCCCTATTAATTTGTTGATCTTATATATGGATGCCAACTCATCAATTTTGTGTCTAGATTGTTAAAAACACTATGTTGGTGTTTCCCTGGAGAAAAAAAGCATATATCACCCATTAAAAATAAATAAAAACCCCCCTTTTATATTAAAACTCCCATCTTTATTTACCCCTTCTAAAATTCTATTCCCTAAATAGTAAAATTTTAAGTCTTTTCTCCTCACCTTTTAGATGAATAGAGGTAGTTCATCAAAGGTAGGTTTAAAGATGCACTTTCCAGTTTGGTAGCTCAAACTTTGTGGATATAAAGATGCTACAAATCCTATAATATGCATCTTTTTATTTTGTAAAGCTCTAAACTTATGTTAATTTTGTATATAATATAAAGAACAAACAAATAATACATGTTCTAGGCTTATATTAGCTTAGTTGAGACATTATATATCGATAAATTTATAGTATATAAAAAATAAATTAAACAAAACAAAATTTAATAAATAAATTAAAAAATTTAGAACAAATAAATTTAGTATATTAAAAATAAATTTAGTATATTAAAAATAAATTAAACATAACCATATTAAACAAACACAAAAAAATTTCATTTTATACCAAAACACACCAATAGATTTGGAATTTTGGCGCAAGGAGAGGTGGAGGGGACTTTTCCATGAGCCAGAGGAAAACGCCGGTTCATCAATTTTTTCAGTACTTGGAGGGTTACCTGGAACTCTCCATATAAGTGAGCAGATCGATTTAAGGATCATGTTTTCTGAGTGGGGTGATCGCTAGATTTGTGTGTGTTAGGTTTTTAGATGGTTTTATTATGTGGATCGGTGCCATATTTGTGATATTTTACTAATAATATGGATGCTTTTTTATTTAGGTCTTGACACTAGCCGGCTGATCACTGCACTTCAGGTGCTCCATGTCTGCTTTTACTGTGAGTTTTTGGTAATGTTATTCTTTTTCATTCTTTTTTATCAGAGATTATTGGGATTTATTGGGATATTTTACAATCGGAGATTATTGGGGTTAGTGGGATATTTAAAAAATAGAAATTAAAAGATTGCAAGTTTTGGGTTTATGGGTTGTGCCTCTTTTATTGACTAAGTAGAAATTTTATTAGCAAAGAATGTCGAATGTTGTTTTCTGATAATTTTATTAGCAAAGAATTTCGAATGTTGTTTTCTATAACTGATATCTGACCAAGTATCCCCAACCGAGTATTGCAGCCCAGTCAGTTCTGACTGGCATTTCCACCTTTCTGGTTGGACTGCATCAACTCTTGGGATCAACACTCCTGGATCGACTAGCTACCTATATTCGGGCTTTCAGACTAGTAACCCTTTTCCATGAGCCTCGATGGGCATATAAAATGCAACCATTCAAACAAGAAACTATATTTCCTCGCCAGCCGACAGCGAATAAAATCAATATCCAATAGCAACCTCATTAATTCACCCACCATTCTATTACCTTTAGCCGGAATGAATGATTTACTTTATTTTACCTACTGCTACTCATTTACAACCTCACACATTCCCATGGAGATCCACCTTTTGTGGAGTTTGTTTTAACAACCACTAACCACCTTTGCACATCGACAGATGACCGAATTGAAACAATCAATGGTCTTCTCTGCTCTTGGTGGAGCACATGTATTATTTACCACATTGAAAATAAGGCTCATATGTTCATCATCTCTTGGCATTCTGGTCACCGTGAGAATTGGAAACCACTAGGGCATTTCTCTTTGATGTGCTCCTGCTTGCTTCCCGATGATGTGTTCAATTCCATATCTAGAATGTTTGCTGGTCACCTGGGAGAGTTGGAATTGGTAGGATCATCCATAGCCAGCATGGGAATTCAAGGATTGGCTTATAGAATTATGGTTAGCAGCTGTATTAATATCTCTTGTTTCATCTAATCAATTTAATTGTAGTTGTGAAAATTAGTCTGAGTTCTGTGTTTTCCTTCGACTCTTTTGATGCAGCTTGGAATGGAGAGCGCAGTGCAGACTATGTGTGGACAAGCATATGGTGCTAAACAGTACAATATGCTTGGAGTCATTTCCTAGAAGTCGATGATAATAATGAATGCAACTGCATTAATTCTGTTAGTCCTCTATTTTTCAACAAATCCTGCATTAGTCACCATCAGGCAGAGTAAAGAAATCGCTACTGCTGGAGCTGTTTACTCAAGAGGCCTTATTCCTCAGTTATTTGCATTTTCCATCTATTGTCCGATGCAGAGGCTTTTGCAGGCTGTGAACATAGTGTCCCCTCTGGATTATATTTCTGTTGGCACATTTCTACTCCACATTTTGCTCACTTGGGTGGGAGTAAACAAGCTAGGATTCGGCCTACTAGGGGTAGCCTTAATACTGAGTCTGTCTTGGTGGATTCTAGTCATTGCTACTGTTTTATATATAATCTATAACCCATATTACAAGCATACATGGACTGGATTCACCTTAATGACCTTCACAGGATTCTGGTCCTACTTCAAGTTAACTATAGCTTCGGCTTTTATGCTAGCGTATGTCCTTTATACTTGTTGCAGATATATCTAATACAGATTATCTAAACTATGTCCGCAATAGATTATCCAGGGATTATATTTGAAATTTTTAATAGTGGCTTAAATTGTTTTGACAAGCTTTTTTCTGTGTTGTTTTGTTCTTCGATGTCACTGTACAGTCTCAAAATATGGTACATTCAAGGACTGGTACTTATCTCCGTTTTGCTGCCAAATTCAGAGATGGCACTAGATTCTATTCCTATTTGGTATGTAGTGGGAAATCTTCAAGGGATCATTGAAGATCGGAGAGTTTCAAGAGGAGAGTTTATGAATGATCGAGTTTGTTAATTATCAAGCTCAGGTGGGGACAAGATTGTATTAAAGAGTAGCCATAAGTATACTGGGCCATTGTTTTGCTTTTTTTTCTTTGACAAAGCAAGACTCAATTTCCTTTTTTGACAAATCAAACCTCGAGATCCAGTGTTCATGAGGTTCTCTTTGAGGACATTTCAAGGGTCTTTTCAATTTGAGGACAGTTTGAAGGCAGCTTGAGTGCCTGCCTCCTCCAAAATCCGAGACTCGTGAACTAGAATCAGCTTGATCTCTACCCTTAACGTGCACCCCATTGAAGAAAAACCAGTAGCCCTAGAAAAATCACAACGGTACCACATGAAGTGTGTAAGGAAATAGCAGTGTCAACCAAGAATAGAATGCCCGCGGTAACTTCCTTTTATTTATGCTTCCGGTTCAGACCTGGCTAGGTCACTCCTTTTTGAAGAGATCAGGTAGAAAATATTTTCCTTTATACCATACTCTCACCTTCAAATATTCCTGGTGCTTTTAGTGTCTATACACGCAGTCGTTTTGATCTTCAGTTTAATTGTTCGATTGCTTTTTTGTGGTTAGTTGTATTCCCAAAAACTATTTTATGAGCCATCTAATTGCTGCAAGTTGCGTTCTGTACTTTAGAATTGCTTTGTTATGTGATGTTACTAATGTGCTTTGGTCAAACTCTTTAATAATGTTTTGAACCTTAATCTTCACATGTTCTTGTTGGCATTGAATTGCAGGATTAGTGTGAATAAGAATGTTTTTCTTACTGTTACCTCCAACAAAGGTCTTTCTGGTGGTATCAACTCCACATCTCTGAAGATAAGCAAGACATTTGCAAAGGTTAGATCAGTTAGCTTCACAAAACTGTCATTGTATTCACAAATTTTATTACTTATAACTGAGCATAGAAATGACTGCACCTCTCTACCTAAAATTATACTATTTTACTTTTATGATCTGGCACACTATAAAAGGAAGATAAACCCAGAGTCAAAGGTTACAACAGCATAAATATTAGTTTGTAAAAATAATAGAGGAGAACTCCTCTTTTTTAGTTATATTGGTGTTTATTAATTAGGTTAAAGATAATAAGTAAGGTATTAGATTATAGATAGTACGATAGGAATAAAAAGACATTGGATTTATTACTTTACTTAGCTTGGTGACAACTGAATATATATTTTATAACAACTGCTATTGGAGCGTTTTATTTAGATATGTCCCGCCAATAAAATCGTTGTGACATAGGAAGGAAAGTGTCCAACAAAAAACTCTTTAGACTTAGTTGGCATTCAAGGGTGCACACTTTAATTCTATATGACTGGTTAAAAAATTAGGTCATGCTTCTCCAGAGAAGCCAAGGTTGCAATTAAGGTAGTGAAACGAAAAGGGTGGAACACGTGTCTTATGGATTTCATTCATAGCTTTTGGTAGCATAAATTTAATCCCATTTACATTATTGTAATTTATTCAGGTAGTTGGCATATCAAATCTAATGAAAAACAAAAACACACTATGCTAATTCTCTGGAACAAAACACATTGCATATCACCTTTTTCCTAAACTCATTGTTGCTCCCTAATACTGTTGTCGATTCAGCCTGTAGACATTAATTTAGAAGCCTTTTTTTGCGAAAGAACAGCCTACCAACAGTTACTTCAACGCTAATGATCTATGAATTCAACATTAATTGTTGAAAGCCTGTTAGTATGACAGTAATACATCTAACCAACAGTCTCTCCTTGGAAGTAAATTTATGTCTGAATATATGTTTGGATCAATCTTTCTGAAGTATTTCACTTCCATAGATGCTGCAAATATGCATGTGATGAGGGTGCACTTCTACAGCAACCAAGTTTTCCAGAATTCGATCAACATGCCAGTCATGAACATGTAGGTGAGTTGTGTTTTTGAGTGGCTGGAAACAACAGAAAACCTTCAAGCATTTGTCCAACCATCTATCCTGAAAACAAATTTTTTGATGAGGAAATACGTTTGCATAGAATGAAGAACCCATGACTTGGTAAACCTAACAAGGATAGGCATCTAAGTTTGGCAGGAAAACTGGGAACTGCAGCTTGTATAGAATAAAGTTTAGTTATGCAAAGAAGTCGTTTCAACCAAAATAGTTTGTTTGTTTTTTTTCTGTTTGACAACTTGGCAACAAGAATCTGACTTTTATGCTTTGACAAAGTTAACAACAATAACTTTGCAGGCCTTTTTTCTGAGTAAAAACAGCAAGGATAAAAAATATAGCATACTAAGTGAATTATAGTTTATTATTTACCTCTCATGCAAACATGCCAACATAAATAGAAGATTAGAATCGGGGTCTTATCCATCATGCAAAGGATATCAATTTAAGCAAAGAAAGTCGAATTAAGATCGAAGAACCCATGACTTGGTAAAACTAACAAGGACATGCATCTAATTTTGGCAGGAAAACTGGGAACTACAGCTTGTATAGAATAAAGTTTAGTTATACAAAGAAGTCGTTTCAACCTGTAGGCTTTGCACTTTGGCCAAACTGTTGATTGAACAATGAACCAAAATTGCTTTTTTTCTGTTTGACAACTTGGCAACAGGAATCTGGATTTTATGCTTTGACAAAGTTAATAACAGTAACTTGCAGGCCCTTTTGCTGAGTAAAAATAGCAAGGATACAAAGTATAGCATACTAAGTGAATTATAGTTAATTATTTACCTCCAATGCAAAGATGCCAACATAAATAGAAGATTCAAATTGGGGTCTTCTCCATCATGCAAAGGATATCAGTTTAAGCATCCGAAGAAAGTCGAATTAATCTGTAGGATTGGAAATATTAGCAAGTGTAAATTCAACTTGGGATTCTCTTGGCTTAGAAACCTTAGTAACAACTTCCTTTGTATGCAAAGACAGGATAAAACACCTAGACTAGGCCTTTTATAGCTTGGAAAACTTAGGAACATTGCCACTTATGCAAGGGAAGTCAACCTAAGGATTTTAATTTGTTGGGAATGTCTCACATGCAAAACTACTAACCAATAATAACAAAGCAAATCAGCCTTTGGATTTGACCATGATAATAAGGTGAGTTAGGGTTTTAGGACTAGACTAGTTGGAATCATATACACATGAAACCTACCAACCAACTTCCACATGTCGATTTAGGAGACAATCCTCCTGCACAACACTGCTATTGACTCACCACTCTCCACCT
Source organism: Larix kaempferi (assembly GCA_027924585.1). Classification (NCBI taxonomy): domain Eukaryota; kingdom Viridiplantae; phylum Streptophyta; class Pinopsida; order Pinales; family Pinaceae; genus Larix; species Larix kaempferi. The sequence continues at coordinate 24,995,344 of BSBM01000269.1, read as the reverse complement.
ACTAGAACCATGAACCACTCTACCACTGCATAGTTGGAACCAAGACCAATCCTGAAAGGAAGGTTTTGGATGAGGAAATATGCTTGCATAGGATGAAGAACCTCTGACTTTGTAGAACTAACAAGGACCAACATCTAAGTGTGGCAGGTGAATTTTGAACTTAGAATAAAGTTTACTGATGCAAAAAAGTCTACTCAACCTCTAGGAATAGCACTTCAACGTAACTGCTGATTACACAATGAAAACCAAAATAGTTTTTTTGTTTAATAACTTGGAAACAGGCTTTTATGCTTTCGAAAAATTAACAACAATAACTTTCTAAGGTTCTTTTGCTGAGTAAAAATAACAAGTATACCAAGTATGGCATATCAAGTGAATTAGGGTTTAATATTTACCTCATGCAAAAATTCCAGCAGAAATAGTAGATTTGAGTTAGGATGTTATCCATCATACAAAGGATATTGATTTAAACATGTAAAGAAAGTCTAATTAATTTTTCGGGTTGGTAATATTAGCAAGTGTAAATTCAACTTGGGATTCTCTTGGCCTCGCAATGTCAGAAACAAGAACTTCCTTTGTATATAAATACAGGATAAAAGACATAGACTAGGCCTTTTCCAGCTTTGCAAACTTAGCATCGTTGCCACTTATGCAAGGGAAATCAAATTATCAATCAAAGCCTTTAATTTTTTTGGGAATGTCTCACATGCAAAAATATCAACCAAGAACAACAAAACAAATCAACCTTTGAATTTGACCACGATGATAAGGTGATTTAGGGCTTTTGGCATAGGACATTTGGAATCTCGTACACAGGAAACCTACCAACCAACTGCCATGTGTCACTTTAGGAGAAAATCCACCTGCACAATGGTGCTCTTGAATCACTACTTTCTACCTGCCAGAACCTTGAACGACTCCACCACTGCATGCTTGGAACCGTGGCATCACAACCTATACATGCCATAAATAGAAATCATTAATTATAGACATGATAAAAAGGCAACCCAACTCTGAAAAAGAAAAAAATAGGAAATCGGGGACGACTAAATATGAAGGTAACATTAGTGAGAATATTGTCAAATATAGCAACTCCAAATTTGGACACTGTTAAAAGCAACAAAATCTTTCATGTAGACAAAAGCAACTTCCATGGACTCACTATTTTACAAGGAACCTGAATATGTAAACATCTGTGCCATGTGGGCCTTGGATCTTTGGCTCCTAGAAAAAAAGAAAACTCTGTCAAAACTAACAATTTTCTTCAAATTTGATAAAATTGAGTTTGAAATATGCTTTAATCATTGTCAATGTTTGGATGCACTTGTAATAGAATCAACCTGGCGTCTAGTTGCACAAGCACATATGGGGGTTAACAATGGCGACTCAAAGGGATGACATCCTCTTTTAGAGTTTTGAGAACCATTGAATCTTCATACTCTGATGCTTTGAAAACTAATCCTTGGACATGTGGAATGTATGTAAGTGTTTTTCCACTTGGAAATGGAGTAAAGTGCATGGCACATTGGTTGATCAATCTCTTATTCTTTCTAACCACATTCTTAATAATATGAGTTAAGCTCTTGTTACTAGACTATGCTAGGCCATTAGCCTGTGGATAGTAATTGGATGAATGAGCCAAAGTAATGCCATACCAGGAGCAAAAGGCCATCAATTCTGTTGACTGGAAGATACTAGTGTTGATTGTGGTGATCTTACTAGATGCCCCATACCATGTGACAACATTTTTTTCTATGAACTTAATAATAGTTGCATTTGAATAAGTCTTTAGTGGTACTGCCTCCACCCATCTAGTGAAGTAATTAGTAGTTGTAAGTATCCAACTGAAACCATTGATGGAGTTGTGATGGAATTGACTAATGAAATCAAGCACCAATTGCTGGAAAGGCATCCAAACTATGATTAAATCAAGAGACAATGTTGGCAATCTCCGCTTCCCTTCATAGCACTGATAGGGTTCACATGCATAGACATTCACATGTGTATTTGCAAATATGTTGGGTCAATAATTCCCACCTCGTATGATCTGGTGAGCACTGGTTATAGCTAGAAAATGTTCTCCACATGAACCTAGATGCAATTCCTGCAAAGTATCTCTGGAATCGGTTGGATCATTACATTTAAGGATAACCTCATTCATGTTTCTCCATCCAAGTCCACCCTACACCAAACAACAATTAGTCGCGCAAAGCTTGAGGGACCACTTCTGTGTCTTGTCAAGGTCAGCAAGACATGTTAGATTTTTCAAATTATAAACAATATCAAAATATCAGAATATGCTTTTCTTCAACATTATTTCAAGTTCTAAATATATAATAGAAACCATAAATGACCTAACAAATTAGCCATTTATGGTTATTGATATAGATTTATAACTTGAACCAGGGTTGAAGAAGAGGACTTAAATTCCTTCATGGGTACATCCAAATCCATTACACACCATGATAGTAAACACATTACTACTATGCAATGGCTTACAAAATGTAAATATTTTGGCTTCTAACACTGCATATAGCTTGACTAAATTATCCACATTAGGAATAAACGATGCAACCAGAAAATGAAATAAACTTGAATAAATAATTTGGCATCCTCTCATGTGTTGCATAATTATACACATACATACATGCTAAGGTTAGAATGCAACGCTCTTTTATAAAGAGAATAAATGGTTAGAGAAGAGTGCACAATGTGTAGGACTTAATTTGACAAGTTTGAAGAGTATCCCAAGGTCAAATTTACATGTTTAGGATGGAGGTGGGCCATTGTCATTTTCTATAAGTGCATCTTTCAAATCCAAGTCTTCTTTGTTTTATACATGTATAGGTCGTGACTACTATATTATGTATGTAACTAGAGTGCTTGCACTAAGGGATTAGTAAGGGCTAAGCCATGAAAACAATAGTATAATAACGGATAATAAGCTATGGAAAGAAAGAAGTATTAATTATTGTCATAACTTACTTGAGAGGGCTAAGCTTTTCATGTTAAAATTGGTTGATTTTGAACCATTTTGGGGCTTTTGGGGTTATGGAATATGCAAAAGGGTGTATGGAGGAAATAGTAGTATACTTGTTTGTGGATATTTGGCATAAATGGTGAGTGTATATGGATAATAGTTGAGTGAGCAGTTTAGGCTTAGAGCATACCTATTTGGATTAGAAGTAATACTTTGAAATATTATAGTCATCTTTCGTATTTTGAGTCTGCATTTTATAAATCTAGTTCTGTTATACCACAGAATTGCTCTCCAATTGGTGCACCTTTCCTTTGATCCTAGTACATTGAACATTTCATAGTGTTAACTCTGTCATACATAAATCAAATTTATGGATCTAAATCTTGGTCAATCCTACCTTAGTTTCACTTAGAGAAGCTGTGGCTTAGCGATTGACAGCTGAAATCTTCTTCAGAAATGGTTTACATAGACTCCAAAACTACTATGTTCAACTACAAGATTATAAAATGTGCTGAAGGTTTGAAAACAATAGTTGTGGCGTTTTTTCATGCTCATATTTGTTCTTCAGGGGCCTTTTGGGGTTGAGAGGGTAGTTCTTTTTTAAGCATCATCACTCAAAGAAATGATAGTTTCTATTATCACAAGGTGATCAAAGGGATTTGATCCAACTGTTTCACACTTCATTGTGCACAGAAAACCCCTACTGTTCAATTGCATATCTGTTTGAATGGATGTTCTCCAGGGGCATCTTCCATAGAAAGGGTTTTCATTTATCCCAAGGAATGCAACCCTCTTGAGGACTTAGACAATAGATCCTTTTAGAGGAAGCATTCCTTCATCTAAAGCCCTATTACATGAATTTTCTGAGCATTCTTTTCCCCTTTGGAGGTCTGTTCTGAATCATTTTTGGCCAACCTCAGATCAATCAAGGGAGCTACAGGAAAGGAGATTATACACTGCACCAAAGATGATTGACAGAGAAAATATGTAGAGACGGGTCTGTAGCTATATACTCCAGAAAGCATTGTTTGAGCATTGTTCTACCCTTTGGAGGTATGTTCTGACTCATTTCATGCCAACCTCAGATCAATTAAAGGAGCTACAGGAAAGGAGATTAAAAAATATATCAAAGATGATTGACAGTGCAAATATGTAGAGACGGGCCTGGAGCAATATTCTCCAGCAAGCATTGTCTATTTGGACATCAAATCATTCACATCAATTGCAAATCTCTACATACCAAAATATTTACATTGGTATTCTTCTTTGGCTTAAATGAGTAACATATGAATATGAAAAACAAATCCATGTCAAGTTCTCAAACCAGTACCATGGAAGAGTAGGTAGAATGCCATTTTGATTCTCTATTCTCGAAGCTAAAATTGCAAGAGAAGCTAATCTGAGCTTGAGTGTCTGAAGGTTTCCGGGACGGTGTTAAAGGGTTTATAGAAGCAGTTGGGACGCATCTGGTAGTGCATATCCAGCTAGTTTGAGGGCATATTTAAGATGTGAAATCTTTACAGTCCTTCTGCATGATCAATCTAGCAGCTGTCATATTTGAAGAGATCAAACATGAATATGTATCCCTGTGACTGCAACATATGTCAGAAGAATCTCGTTTGTGTGCTTGTTGCCCCCAATTATATGATCTGTGCAGACTTTTAAATTTTTGGGTTTATTTATCCATAATATATTGAATGGCAATATATTATCCTTGTGACAGTTGACAATTGGAAATCAGCGGGTGAATTTTTTCATTAGGGTCGAAAATTTGTCATGTTCTATTGCAAACATGCAGTCTACTGGATCATTCAAACATTATTTATGCTAGTTGTAATAACATTGAGTTTCTAGTGATTATTTCATTTCATTTAACTTTTGGTATTCCAAAATAAGATCTAGAGTGGAATATTTGTTGAACTTAAAATGTACTGTTATAATCTGGTCTTTACTTCTTGTATTGACTCCTTTTTGCCTATTTTGTACATCCCTGTTTTTCATTAGTAATTTCTTTTTTTCTTTGTATTATTCATATGTGCTTATGGATTTCTATATGAATTACTCTGGATTAAAGGGGAACGCTGAATAGATACAAGAATTGCATCTGTACATGTTCCAGATAGTTCAAGGGGAGTTGTTTTCTTTGCACTGTTTGAAGTTACTGAAGGAAAAGCCCATTATTCAAAGGAAGGGGTAGTTGTTATGAAGTTCTCTTCCTCAAGGATGGCCACTCAATCTGAGCGCTTGGGATATGAATTTGCTAGACATTTCGGAGTCCAAACAACACAAGTATGAATATTTTTTTTTTGAACTCATTGCTAGAGGTGAATCATTTTTTACATATAGGGTTGTGCTGCATTTGCTTCTTTATAAGCGCTTATAATTTCTTATGTCCTTTTTATCCTCTATATGATTCCCCTCCCTTTGATTTAAAGCATGTAAAGAAATTGCAAGTAAATTTGAAAATTAATCTTCATGAAAATACAACGCAATAAACCACAAACTCTTATTCCATTGTTGGCATTGACTATAGAAAAGAGTTACTCATCAATTGGAAAAAAATGTTAACTAACCCAAGTGATGAAGTTGCAAGAAAGATGGTTTGGTTATAAAAACATAGATTTTCCATCCACTTAAATGAATGAAGTTATAGGCAAAGAATCTAGGAAAATGATTAAGTGTATAAATGATGTGATCATGCCATAGAACATTGTAAAAATAAACCAGATCTGAATTTTTTTATAAAAACTATTAAAGAGTGTTGTAGATGTTGCAAAATGTAAGAGAAATAACTCAAAAACAATTAATAATTTTAACCCAATTAAATTATAAATGAAAGGGCTAAATTAAAACAAATCTGGAAGTGATTTCACCATAATTTGGCCCAAATATTAATTTTATAATGCAAAACACATCATATGTGGTACAACAAAGTTTGTCAATTCTAGCTACAAGTAACACATATCAAGAGTTGAATATTATGCTATCTAGTAAATGAAAATTAGCAACTTTGAATTGAAAATTAAAGTGTTTAACCCAATCTTCTCATGCAAAATTCAAACACTTGTAGAAGAAGGCCATAATTGACATCAAACCCCTAGCTCCAACTAACTTCTCTAATATTCACCCAATACTCTCCCACAAGATTTATTTGCCAAGTTCTAGCAACCTTTCCCATCAACTAAAAAAAAGGAAAGAAGTGAGTTGTTTTCAATTTTAAATTAATGTGTTGTTTTTGTTGCAGGCCATTATTTTTAAGTAATGTGTTGTTTTTGGTGTAGGCCACTGTTTTTAATTAATGTGTTGTTTTTGGTGCAGGCCAGAGTTGTTTATAATTTCAGTACTGAGTGGAAGAGTATCAAGGATGCTATTGAGAAAGCAAGAAAGATGGCAAGTACAGAGGGCAATGATGTGGGTACAACAACATGCACTGAATTGCTAGAATCTCTTGAATTGAGTCGATGCCTATTACTTATGGGGTAAGTTAGCTCTTAATACATTGCCTCTCTAGTATATGGATATTAAAGCAATGTTTCATCGAGTTTTTGGGATGTGGGAATGTGTAAAATCATTGCAAGGACATTTGGAGGTCCCCTCCAAATTTTAGGGATTGTCAGAAGGGAATTTGCGGACCCTGCCCAGAATGTGAAAAACATGAAATTTAAATATATGGAAAAAATGTAAACGTGGTTTTGGGTGGGCGTAGAGGGGTTTATATGAAGTGAAATTTGGGTTTAGATGGTAGATGCTTTAGGGTTAGTTTTTTTTCTTATATTTTATTGATATTTTTCTATATTTTGATTTTCTCTCCATGGTGCATTGCTTGGGAAGGGAGCATTTAGAAGTACCATTTTTTTAACGGTACTTGTGGGTATCCCATTTTTCATTAGGAAATTCCCATTTGTGTTTCTTGGAGTACCCTAAAAAAGGGTACTTGGGGATGTGTCCCCATTGTAGTACTTGTGTCCCAAGAAGGTGGGGAGCATGCTATGTTTCTTTGAATGAATAACTTGAATTGTACCTTTTATCTTTGTATGAATACCTATTTCTGTTGTATTTTCCAAGATTTTATTGATTATCCATAAGGAATTCTATTTAAGGGTGCTATCTCAATGGTAGAGCACTTTCCTTATAGGCAGGAGGTTGGCGGTTTGATTCCTCCACCCCCTATATATATTCTGAAACCACTAAAAAGAGATAAATGACTAAATACATGACCAAAATTTGCATATAAATGACCACTAATACAACATGAGAGATAAGTGACCAAAAAAATGACCAACATATGCATATAAATGACCACTTTTGAGTTGGTGATCACTGGTAGCAAATTAGTGGTCCTTTATCACGTGACAAAAAATGTGGTCATTAATTGTGACAATTAATGACCAAATATATGACCACAAGATAAGCTATAAATGACCACATTTTTGGTCACATGATAAATGACTATTAATTTGCTACCAGTGGTCACCAACTCAAAGTGGTCATTTATATGCGGATTTTGGTTGTTTTTTGGGTCATTTATCTCTCATTTTGTACTAGTGTACTGAAACCATTTCACACCAGCAGTTTGTCGATGAAACAATGTTGATGGGACACTCTTCGATTCAAGAAGCTAGGGTTCTGAATAAATGTTTGAATGGGTTCTCAAAGGCTTCAGAGTTGGAATTTAATAACACGAAGTCTCAATTTTTTTTCTTCAATACCCCAAGGATTACCGAAAGGAACATTTTGTGTATTTTGGGGTTCCAAGGAAGCTCCCTTCCATCCAAATATCTTGATGCTCCTTTGGCAGAAGGAGTAGTTAGGAAAATATCTTGGGAAGATCTTTGGAGATAATGAAAAGGAAATTAGATAATTAGGCTTATAGACCACTCAATTTGGCCAATAGAGTGGTGTTAGTGAAAGAAGTGCTTCAAGCTATGCCCATTTACTTATTCTCAACCCTGGCAGCATTGAAGACGGTTTTAAAACAAATCAGGGTGATCCCAAAGAAGTTTCTTTGGGGATGCAACCGAGACAAGCATAGATGGGCATTGGTGAATTGGGAAAATGTCTGTAAACCAAAGGATCAAGGAGGCCTGGGTCTAAGATATCCAGAGAAAAATAGTATTGTCATGGGTGCAAAAATATGGTGGCACTGGGTTTTGCACAAAGAGGAGCCTTGGGAAAAATTATGGCACAATTGGTATGCTCAGGGGACGCCGAAACAAGATCTCATTAGTTTCAATGAAAACACGCAAGGATCTCATATTTGGAATTATGCGTTTGCAAACAGAAGGATAATCTAGGACCACAGCTTCTAGGAAATTAGGGAAGGAAAGGATGCAAATTTTTGGAATGACTCTTGGCAGCAGATGCCAAAGATCACTACCCAATTAAATATTAATTCAATTCTGACTAGAGCTAGAGAATTGGGATTAACAAAACTCTGACAATTTTGGATAGAAGAGATGGATAATGAGAAATTCCATGAATGGCACCCCCAGGAATGATGGAACCAGAGATCCCCAGCTGAAGAATTACCCAAAATCTAGGAATCCCTTCAGGAATGATGCATCTGAATTCAAAGAGGACCACATAAATTACGATGGGGATATAAGTCAAAAGGGCTCTACAATACCAGAGAGGTGTATGAATTAAGATTTAACCAAGAATACATAGAACACAATGAGGCTTGGAAAGCGATATGGAACTCTAACCCATGGCCCAAGGTTGAAAATTTCATTTGGTTAGTTTCGTATAGATGAACCCTTACAAGGGAGAACTTAATGAAGAGGGGTGTGAATGGCCTTTTCTTCTGCTTTCTATGTGAATGAGAGGAGGAAACCATGAACCACCTTCTCGATTCTTTCCCTTTTGCATCATCTTTATGGGATTTCAGAGCAGATATTTTTAGGAGGATGAGCCAAGTAAGGAGCCAACCCCATCAAACGATAAAAAATTAGGATAAGGAGGCTTTTAAGAATTCGGTCATCCGCAAAATTTGGCTCATGTTCCCTGGGACCATGTGTTAGGATATTCCTATACTCCATCCTAGTCCTACTAGCTTTTCAATCATTTTCATTTCCAGTCTTTTAGGGTTTACATGCACTTTTAGGGTTTGCATGCATTCTAGGATTTGCATGCATTTTGCATGCATTTCTAGTCATTAGTCCCAACACCTATCCCTCTGTTAGATAACCCTCGGAGCTTCTTCCTTATCAGTTTCATCCCTCCTAGTTCCTAGTGCACCCTCCTTTCACCTACTGCATGAGAGAGGCGCACTTCTTCACCTACCAGTCCAGTTATGTTCAGTTAACAAGAGTTCTCTCCCTAATTTTAGGTTTGACTCACTCTTTACTGACCTTATCACTCCGATGGACCTCCAGTGTGACTAGATAGGATGTTCTGACTCCAGTTAGCTCCATGAGCACCCTCCACTGAGCCTCCTTCACTGCATTAGTGCTTCCATGTGCCAGTTACACCTACCACATTCAGTTAGACTCAGTTTGACTTCTGGTTAACTATTACTTGTGCATTGATGACTTCACTGATGATGAGTTGGACTCCTAGTTATGACTTGATGACACTCCACTGATTATGGATCTGTCCATGTAGGCTAATTCGAATCACACCTAGTGTATTCGAATCCTGAGCATTGTATATTTACCTTTTAACTATTCAGATTAATGTAACATGTGTAATTATTCTGCCTCTATCTGAGCTCCTTTGGATCTGTGTTCTTCTGCTCTATTCTTCTTCTGTCATTCCTAAATTCTTTCATTGTGAGGTTTACATCATCTCTTTGGATCTACTGTGAGCATCTTCACATGGTATCAGATCCATTTGAGAGTATGATCTACCTCCATTCTTGAGAGTTTTTTGCAGGTATTTCGAAGTTCCAACAGTTGCAGCAACAGTATCAGCAGTTTCTTTTTGCACGCGTTCCAACAGTCAAGATGAGCAATTTGAATGCTCCTTCTTCTCCTTTAATTCTCACTCCCTTCAATTACTTTGAATGGAAGGGTAAGATGAAAATACACTTGAAGTCAAGAGGGTTTTCTAGAATAGTTGAGGAAAAAGATGCCATACCACATACAGTTGTAGAGAGAACCAGGCATCTAAATAAAATGGATGAAGCCCTTGGATGCATATCCCTTCATATGTCTGAAGATATATTGTTTCATGTTGAAGGAATGAAGTCTCCAAATGAGTTATGGACAAAATTGGAGAGTCTTTTTGGCAAACAAGATGGGCTAAGAGGCTACATTCTCGAAAATGAATTGGTTACCCTACAACCTAACAATTTTGAAAGCATTCAAGAATTCTTCTCCGAATTTCAGAATTTGGTTTTACAATGTAAGCATTGTGGCATCACTAAAAGTGATGAGCAATTGGTACTCTCCATATTGAGCAAACTTGGATCTCAATTTTCTGTCTTTGTATCTACTTTCCATTCTTTTCGAATGTCAATCCTTGGATGGAAGTTTCCCACCTTAAAGGAATTTGCTGAAGCTCTCATTCAAGAAGAGAACAAACTGATTCAAATGGGTGCCATCAAGGCCTCCAAAGATCTAGCTCTTCTAGCTGGAGAAGCAAGTGGAGCGAATGCAAAGGGGAGGCAAAAAGACAAGGACAAGAAGCCATCTAAATCAGAAGTGACAAACACAAGAGACCTAATTGCTCCTACTGCAAGAGAGGAAACCATCCTGAGAATGCCTGCATGCACAAGAAAATAGACCTACTTACCAAGCTTCTTGAACAAAACAAAATTGTTGTTCCAAAAGAAGCAAAGATATCTGATTCTGGAAGTGGATCTGATGATTACCATGCATTGATGGCTGGTTTTTCAAAGTCAAAAGCCCTCCTCATAGATTCTGGAGCCTCCAACCACATGGTTTCCTCTAAAGAATCTTTCTCCTCTTTAGATCTCAAAGATGGGCCTACTATTCACATGGGAGACAACTCTTAGATTTCTACCAAAGGATTGGGTACAGTACATATGGAGCATGGTAATTTCAAAAATGTTTTATTTGTTCCTTCTCTAACAACTAATTTGTTATCAATATATCAGATGACTCATATAGGATCACCAAAGCAAGTAACTTTTGGTCCAAACATAGTAGAGATTACAGAGATCTCCACTGGAAAGATTATAGTGAATGGGGTTGCTAATCATGCCTCTAAGGCATATGAGTTCTCTCACTTCATGCCCTTCTCTCCGAATATTCCTTCATATTCTAATCAAGATCAGAGTGAATCCTCTTCTGATGAAGAAGAAGATCAATATTTTGATGTTGAGATCATAGTTCAAGAAGATTCAGATCTAGAACCAACACATATTCTCAGTCCAGATTTGAGGTCAATATGGGCTCACAAAGTCCTTTCTACTACTGAGAACACAGTTGAGGATTCATCTGTTCACCGAATTACCAGACTTCACCATCATGCCAACCTTGCATTATGCCATCTACCTCTCCATGAGAGATGCAGCATGATGATGGTGTTCTCTCTTCCATCACTTGGGAAGATCCCTCATGTTCCATTCGCTCCAGTTGCAGGAAGAATTCCTGAGAGACTTGCTTCGTCTAATCCATCCTCTACACAATGGAAGGCACATCAGAAGACTAGATCCACATCTAGCACCTGTTTTGGCATCCTATAGTGGATCAAATTGTCAAGTTTTTTGCAGAAGTTTTCATTGATGAAAGCTTCCTTCTTTTCTGCTTAGTATGATGGTTCTTTGAGTTATTTACTGTTCTCTTGAGGGGGGGTATTTTTCCCATGAGGTTTTCCCCATTTCCTCGATTTATGGATAGTTCTTTATTTTTCTATCTTATTTGATTGTATGGGTGACCTTTGGTCCTAGTTACCAGGGCCCGGGATGGATTAAGGGGGGGTGTTAAGATATTCCTATACTCCATCTTAGTCTTACTAGCTTTTCAGTCATTTTCATTTTCAGTCTTTTAGGGTTTGCATGCATTCTAGGGTTTGCATGCATTTCCAGTCATCAGTCCCAGCACCTATCCCTCAGTTAGCTAGCCCCCGAATCTTCTTTCTGATCAGTTTCATACCTCCTAGTGCTTAGTACGCCCTCCTTTCACCTACTGCATGAGAGAGGCACACTTCTTCACCTACCAGTTCAGTTATGTTTCGTTAACAATAGTTCTCTCCCTGATTTTAGGCTTGACTCACTCTTTATTGACCTTATCACTCCGATGGACCTCCAGTGTGACTAGATAGGCTGTTCTGACTCCAGTTAGCTCCATGAGTGCCCTCCACTGAGCCTCCTTCACTACATTAGTGCTTCCATGTGCCAATTACACCTACCACATTCAGTTAGACTTAGTTTGACTTCTGGTTGACTATTACTTGTGCATTGATGACTTCACTGATGATGAGTTGGACTCCTAGTTATGACTTGATGACATTCCACTGATTATGGATATGTCCATGTAGGCTAATTCGAATCACACCTAGTGTATTCAAATCCTGAGCATTGTATATTTACCTTTTTACTATTCAGATTAATGTAACATGTGTAATTATTCTACCTCTATCTAAGCTCCTTTGGATCTGTGTTCTTCTGCTCTATTCTTCTTCTGTCATTCCTAAATTCTTTCATTGTGAGGTTTACATCATCTCTTTGGATCTACTGTGAGCATCTTCACACCATGATGTGGGAAATATGGAAGGAAAGGAATAACAGAATCTTTGAAGGAAAGAAACATGTGCATCAGAATGTATGGACCCAATTTAAAAAGCACATATAGGAAACTATAAAAATAACCCAATGGAACGAGAAAGACCGGGAAATGGACGACAACAGGAAGAGAATTTTGGCAGGTTGGGGACTTGAATGTTCACCAAAAGGGTGGATAAATATTAAGGCGAAGAAGGTGCCTCCAGGAAGTTCGTCTCTTTGGTATCTTCCACCAAAAGGCCACTTCAAGCTGAATTTCGATAGAGCATCCAAAGGAAATCTGGGTTTGTAAGAATTTAGGGGTGTAATCAGAAATGAAGAAGGTAATGTTCTCCCTATCTATCATGGAAACCTGGGTCATGATACAAACAATGCGATAGAGCTTGAAGGCCTACTTCACGGCATCTGAATTTCAATAAATAACAGATGGGAGCCACTGGTAATCAAGGGAGACTCACACATAATCATCCAAATGGTGAAAAAACTCCAAGGAGGGAAAAGAGTTTCCCAAGTGGCAGACAAATGGTGTATGATGTGATGAGTGGAAAGGATGGAATACCTCATTAGAGGGAAACACGTGTGGATTTTTACCCATGTCAAATGAGATGGGAATAAGTTGGCAGATATGCTTACTAACATAGGCGAAAGGATCAAGGAAAGGATAGTGGAAGGACAAATGTCCGATGATGGAGATAACAAATGGCACAATCAATGTATCCATCTGGTGGATCAATATATTAAGCATTATCGGGAGGTGACTGCGAACACAAGGTAGGAGGTGAATCACATGGCCACTGCACACGCGATGGTACCATCCAACAATTGGAACCATAATGGACACCCTAATCTGCTTGACACTGGTACAACCACCCAAACATGAGTGCGCATTCATAACCCCAGTCTACAAATAATGAGGAATTGTTTGTTGAAATATTGTAACTTCAAAGAATATTCTATTTGTACTTTATTATTATTAATTTGGAGATGTTTTATTCCTCCGTCGGGATGTTATTATTATGTAAAGTCATTGAGGTAAATCCTCCCATGTAAGTTGGGTCAATAGGTCCCCTTAGAGTCATTTGTAATGGGGTGTTTGAGTCCCCTAGAGGGGTCAGCCCATTGAGCATTAAGTTGAGTGGTTAAGTTGTTGGGGCCGACCTAGTTATGGTGAAACGCCAAGTAGGAGTAGAGTATAAATATAGGAGGTGTGTTCCTCATTTATACTCACTCATTCATTCACTTGTGAAATCACATAGGAGAGAGAGATATCTGAAAAGGAGGAGAAGGAGCTCTTGTTTGGGGACTACATCTTTGTATTTTTTGGTCATCTATATTGAGGAAGCTTTGCTGGGTTTTCTACCCCATGAGGGTTTCCCAGGATAAATCTGTGTCTCTTGTGTTTATGTTGTGCTTGTTGTTCTTTCAGTGATACTGTATATGATATTGTTGTGAAATTGAATGTAATAATGATGTTACCTATCTTAGCATGTTATCAGAGCTAAACTGAAGGAAGGAAATGTATGGCACTTACGACATTTGTTTCACTTGCGACAATTTGAAAGTTAGGGTTTTGTATAGCAAAACGTAGTCATCGTGGAACTTTCGCTATAAATCCATTTTGGTGAAGTTTCAGGATCTAAAAATTGGACAGGCCAAAGATGAACTTTTCCTGTATCTTGTGTCTGCGTTTCATCCTCAGATTCATTGTACTTTCTGAGATATGATCCGTACAAGTTAGGGTTTCTGCCTCTTCTAGAATGCAGTCCTAAACAAGTGACCTAGGGAAAAAAAGGTCATATCTCGGGATTGGAAGCTCCAAATGGAATTCCGTAAAAAGTGAAAGTTAGGGTATGGAATTTAGTTTCACAGGTCCTAGTTTCAGAGGCTGAAGTTGAAACAGTGACACGTGGCACTCCGTACAATTAGCTATGTTGTTTCCTCCCTTAAACAGGTCATTTTGGGAAACTCGACATATCTCTTTGATGGAGAATCCAATGAAACTCAAACCTGTGGGGTTAGAAAGATGACAGGTCAGGATACCACATGCCGACGTTTTAGACCCTGTAGATCCAAAATTTCAAAGATAGACCAGAAACAATATGACACATATGAAATGGCTCAACAAAGGAAATCAAGGAAGAGGAGGAAGAAGCTCTCACTTAGGGTTTTCAGTTTTTTAGGTATGAAAGGACCTGATAGAATATTGGAGACACCTGATTCAAAACTCGAAACTTTGATAATGGATTTGGAATCCATTCATCATAGATATTGTTCCTCCATCAAAATGTTGTGGGAGGAAGGAGATTGAAAATTAGGGTTTCCAAGTAAGAAGAAACCCTGGAAAAGTTGGGAGACTCATTGGGAAACAATGAAGGAGGTTTCAATGGAACTGGTATTCTATCATCCTAGCACCATGAACATATATAATATGTTTACAAGTGATCTACCTTGGATGGTTAGGGTTTTACCCTTATAGAGAAGACTACTTGACAAGTATGACTTGAGAAGATACAAATATGTTTTGAAATCTGTTTCATGATTAAGTCCATAATATGTTTGTCTTCATATTATTGAGGTTAGTACAATCATGATTAATTTTAGATTGTCTAATCACCTTAGTAAAAGTATGAATGCATGTGAATGATAGAAGACATTCATTGATTAGGGTTATGACACTTATGATTGTACTAATGTACTTGTGGTGTTGTATGAGGATGATGTTGTCTGATAACATGAAAGGTATATCATGAAAGACAAATCAAGTTATAGATCAATAATATATGACCATGATGACATGAAGACAAAGACTCATCCATAGTATTTGATCACATAGAAGCTCTACTTACGAGGTATGTATGATTTTGTTCTACTATGCTTAAATTATGAGATATGCAAGTTACTAGCACAAGGTCTCTAAATCATTGAAGAGAACAAAGAAGATATTGTTTGGGTATGTTAGACATAACTAAGCATGCATACTGATCCAGGTATGTTTTTCCTATATCAAGTTAGAATCCTACTTTGTGTTAGGATCTTAGATAAGTATACCTGTGTATGAAATGATCATGACCATACATGCTTAAGATTATTTAGAATCATAATGTTTTGATAATATTGATATTATACTAATGTATGTATGATTATGTATGAGATCTTGAGAATGACACAATGATAACACTAGTGCACACTTAAGCATGCATAGTGGTCCAGGAAGGATAGAAGTTCAAAGACATATAATCATGATGCTATCATAAAGGGAAAATTAGAGATCAAGAGGGGGCAACCACACAAACATAAAATATAAGTATTTGAGTTGTTATTTGAATTACCTCTTGAATCTCTGAATAGTAAATGATATTGCTCGTATTAGTTGTATACATATTTGTATTCCTAGAATCAGGAATTATATCATGCATAGTGTAAGCATTCATATAGCATTGAACAATATACTACTAATATGCATATGATGGGTAAGTTGGACAAACATTCCATTGTTGCTTGTCTAGAATGAAACCTCTTTGCTGACATGCTGAGAGTTGCGCATGCTCTTGATAGTATGTTCTGGTAGTGTAACATCCTGAATTTTCATAAAAATTTAAAACTTTTGAAAACGATATTAAATACAAAAATTATATCTGCGGAAATAATAATTGTTTGATTACGAAAACTTTAATTAAAAAGTCATTAGTACTAAACATAATTTAATTTATGTTTTAGCAGCATTGTGACAATGAAAACTTTAACACATAATTGACGAACGTGATTATGGTAATAAATGAACTAACAGGTCATAATTGTGATGCGATACTTTTTATTTGGAAAGATACTGACAGTTTGATTTTTGATGAATAAGGGTGTCCTACGAGGTACCCTAGAGTTTACTTAGCTGCAATGCTAACACATTTGAATATTCTATGTGCAGACGACATGTAAGAGGTTCAATAACTGCATAGTTTAAAAGTACGCTTGTAATTCAATTTGACGTCAAAATAAAAATGTTGTGAATTCTTTTGCGAAAACAAGTATCTTCAGGTATGAAATGTCTTGTGTTGCTTAAAGGTTTTTAACGCTGTCTTACAATTCATAAATGTTGGAAACAATGTCGTCTAGAAGGTATACATGCTGTTAAGTTTAATGTCGTGAGCCAATGACGTTGTTATAGATTGGCTTTGGTCGTCGTCTTAAGATAATTAATACTTGTATAGTATTAATGTCGTAATTGTATCGCTAACCGTCAAATGCATTGCATTAAGAGTTAGGGTATGTAGTACATAGCACTGGCATGGTTTTCATGCTAATATATATTTATTGGTTTTGTTGAGATTCCAATAATGTGAACTCTTATCTTTTAATAGTTGCAATAATACAAACTATGATTATCATGTTAACCATGTAATTCTTATAGACTACTATCCTAATGTAATAGTTTGACAAAAGTAAACTATTCACTATATAAATGAAAGTTCACAATATTATATGAAATTGGAACTTAATACATGGCTAAATTTAAACCTTAATACCCTAATCGTGACCATAATCTTAGAACTATAACTATTAAATAATGCAACAATAATGTTATGAGTTTATAAAAGATCTACATGAAGATTTTATCGTCGTTAATTGGTATTGACATGCATTAATGTCGACAGGATGGACGAGTTGACGGGTTATTAAAATGGCATATGCCTCGAGCTATCAAGGAGATGGTGTCTCGACCCTGCATTAAAAGCTTGAACCAAAACTCCAGCTGACAAGGATTGTTAACGATCCACGTAGTATGGTATCAATGTAATAGTAACTGCAACAGCCACTGTGTAATGGTTTTTATATTGAACTCCTCCGAGCTGGCTATTGTTCGATCCTCCGTGTTTAGAAGTGGAAATGCCATGCTTATGCTAATGAATACAACATTAATTGCAGTTGCTTGTTTGTCCCAATGCCACCTCGCTGGCACTCTTATGATCGTTGATTGTGATGAGTTTGGGTTATTGGATGTAACCCTAACTTTTTGTCGTTGTTTTGGTTAATGAGATTGAATGTCTTTCATTGTTCTATTGTTTTAGCATTGAGGCCAACAGGATGCCGAATTCTAGGGTTAGTAGAGAGTGCAAGGGATTCAACCTTCAAACCTGTAGGTTTAAGGTGGTAGTTGCAGGCTTCATCTCGTTACCAAGGCGTGTGAAGGAATGTAGTGTTTGTGGTTTGAAAACTGTTGACATTGGTAGATTGCAGTTTTGTTTCTGAGTTTTTGAGTGGAACAAAAACCTTTCTGCAACAAGAGTAATGGTACCCTAGTTTCGTTCAAGGCAATGAGCTTGTCGTTTTAGATGTGTATGTACATATTTTGGTCACCAAATGCAAAAGGGTAAGTGTCTTCATCACTCAGTAATGTTTGTAATGTTCATTTTACAGCTGGGAAAATTATAATATCTAACCCTTAAGCGTTTTAATGGCAGGTAATAGTTTCAAAACGAAATAAGCAAACCATGGTTTGGAAAATGAATGGAAATTTCTCCATTCCTGGTAAGCTCCAGGTCTCAAACCCTCTTAGGTGCCTTTCAGCGTTGGTTGATGTGGTTTTTCGACAAATGAGTAACCGATCTCTTCGTGATTCGGCATTGTCTGTATGTTGAATATCGATGAAGGTTTTTATTGTTGAAGTGAAAAATTATGTAGGAAATGACCCTCCTCCATTTAAATGATACTCAGTCATTTATTTTAGATGTCTTGTTTTGTCACTAGGATTCGTAGAACTCGTTTTTATGAGTGGGAATAAACCCTGTGTGGTTTTTACTTTTGGATTTGTAAAGTCAATCTATGCAATGATACTTCCTTTGTGAAGCTAAATCTATGTTGGTTCGAAACTTTGAACAACTTGTTGATTTACGTTATATGGAGTAAGAAGTAGAGCCGAGGCTCATCTACTGTGGATACAATACTTCGCTTCTCTAGCAATGAAACTATACTATTTATGTTGTGCTATTCGTCTGTGTTATGTGTTTGAGTACTGTAGGTAGATAATGTGACTATCGAGCTATGCCAGGATCTATATGCTTTGTTGTAGATGATAACTTTGTAATATGCAATGATGAAATGGTTTTTCTTTTCGTTTGTAAAATGGAAAAGAACGGGGCCATACCCTAGTTCGAGTCTTGTTTTGAATATAAAATATATTTTAAATGAAATCTTCAGAAAGGAACTGTCGAACCAAAACTGGGTTTTAAATCTGAAACTTGTGTAAATCGTTGTTTGTTCATTTATGCAAAACGATGATAAGGATATGGTAATATTACTAGGATTGATACGAAAACCAATGTTTGAGCAATACATGAAGATATATATATATATATATATATATATATATATATATATATAGGGTAAGATGGATGAAAAACAAAGTAGGGTTTACATTTATTTTCATGCTTTGGTAGAAATGAAATAATTTATGAAATTGTTATAACAAGAAATGAAAACAATGTGAATGTGGAAATGTGAAAACTGTGAAAAATGACTATGAAAAATGACTGTGAATTGCAGCTGCATCCATCATTAGCAATTCTATTTATTTATAGCATTACTATTTATATTGCAGACATGATATGATGTATGAAATTTTTGTATTCCATTTATTTCCTATGTACATATTAGAGATAAGAAAATACAATGTATCTAAACATGAATTTAACATTAGTTGTTTTTCATGAAATAATGGGGTATTCTATAATCTATTAAATACTATACTGTAATTATTACTGTTATTAACTATAGGATAGAAAACGAAACACAACTCAATCACTGTACTTACTCATCGAATCAAAGGCAGTTTGCCTATCTTTTCATCTATACTTAATTTGCTTCTCTACACTAGAGTACGATTGCATCAACATGTGAAAAAATGTAGAGATTGGTTTATCAATTCCAAATTATCATTTAAACTTAACATTTGGACTTTCAACAAAATTAGAAATAAATTCTTCTTCCAAACAGAAAAACAGAGATTACTAATTTTACTAAACAGAACTATTAGCTGAGATAAAGTAGAGAACTATAAAACCTGGATAAATCTGTAGGGAAACAAACAGCCCAAGAAGATTGTTCCACCCAACCAATTCCTGGAGACAGTCAAGTACTTGCCTTAGGACCCCCGAGCCTATTCACTAAACCACCAGGAGGAAGAAACTTAGGAATTTAGGATCTCCACTTGCAGTAGCACTAACTGTTGAATCTTCAAGAACTAGCAGTCCAAAGGACCTGCACCGGCACCTCTGGTTCTTCTTAGCAAATAATATGCAGACTTATGATTTCACTCACAACTAGCATCCCTATTCGAATCTCTGAGTGATCACCTGATGCACATGAGGAATATTTATGCAGAAATATTGTGTAAGATCTTCCCGCTCAATTCGAATTTGCCTTATGTAGGCTGCCTAGGCCTTTTCAGTTGTTACTGGGTCATTAAATGAGCTTCCTGCCCACTCCCACCACCTGGGGGATAATGCCACATTTTTAGGGGTAATTGTCCCATAACCAACAGCTAGTGGTGTGGTGCAATTGCTGCCATCTGTCCAATACCTTCCAACAGCTTCCATTCCTCCTAGTGGGTCGGTGAACACTCATTTAACAGTCCCCTTGGGTGTTTGTCTCCTAATTAATTTATCTAAATAATAATAATCAATAATTACATTCATCCTTGATCAAAATTGGTCATAATTACAAAACTTTGTAATTAAATTTAACATAAAGTATTTTGCTAATAAAATAATAATTTCTGAAATTTGGGTAGGTGACATACACCCCCCCTTAAGTCTCAACATCATCCTCGATGTTGGTTAATCACTCCCTGAGTGTTCCTGAAACAGAGTTGGGTATGCTGCCTGCATACTACTCTCCAACTCCCAGGTTGCCTCTTCTGGGCTAAGGTGCTTCCATTGCACCTTCACTTGCCCAATGATGCGATTCCAGAGAATAGTTTCCCTCTTTTCGAGGATACAGTCTGGTTCCACCTGAAAATATCCGTCTTGTCCCACCTGCACATCATTCTAGTTTACAACATGAGTAACATCATGTACATATTTCTTTAAAAACGATATATGAAAAACATTATGTATTTTTAAGTTTGGTGGCAAAGCCAGTTGGTATGCCACTGGTCCAACCTTGGACAATATTTCAAAAGGACCACAATACCTAGGTGCCAACTTGGCACAGCTTCCCAATTTCAATGAACTCTTTTTCGGTCTTACCTTGAGGAATACATGCTCACCAACCAGGAGCTCTTTATGAGTCCTTTTTAAATCTACTTGACTCTTTTGCCTATCTTGGGCAACTTTTAAATTTTCTTGTACCTGTTTCACAATTAGTTCTAACTCCTGCAATAATTCAGGTCCTAAAACAACTCTATTTACTAGATCATTCCAAAAAATAGGTGTATCACATTTTCTACCATAAAGAATTTCAAAAGGACTAAGTCTGACTGATGCATGATAATGATTATTATAAGCAAATTCTGCTAAGTGCAAGTAGTCTTCCCACTTACCAGGTTGATCCTTAACATACATTCTTAATAAGTCTTCTAAAACTTGATTTACCCTTTCTGTCTGTCCATTTGTTTGCAGATGAAATGCTGTGCTGAAGTTTAAGGTTGTATTCAACCCCTTAAACAGTGACCTCCAAAAGTTGTCGGTAAGCTTAGAGTCACGATGTGAGATTATTACTTTCGGTATCCCATGTAGTCGAAAAATCTATTTCATAAAGATTTCTGCAATGTCTAGAGCTTTATGAGTAGTCTTCACAAATATAAAATGTGCTGCTTTGCTGAGTTTGTCCACTACCACCATGATAGAGTCATGTTGTTTCTAATTGTTAGGTAATCCAGTAATAAAGTCTATGCTGATCACTTCCCATTTCCAACTTGGTATCGGTAACGGTTGTAACAATCTAGCAGGATGTTGGTGTTCAACCTTCACTTTTTGACAATCCAAACATTTAGCTATGTATTCTGCTACTTCATCCTTCATTCTGGGCCAATAGTATTATTTTCTTAGCATAGTAATGGTCTTTTTATAACCTGGATGATCAGAATAATGACTTTTATGCATCTCATTTAATATCAGAATTTTTATTTTTGGTATGTCTGGTACATACAATCTGTTTTTATACAGTAATAACCCATTTTCTTTCATACTGAAATCTGCCATAAAATTTTTAGAACTGTTGTTTGCTGTCCTTTCTTTTATTTTTCTGTATTCTTCATCAGTTTCACTCTTTTCAAGAATCTGATTTTCCAAATCTATGGAGTAAGTGCCGATGGCTGAAATAAAACTCGTTTTTGCCTAACGACTCAAAGCATCTGCAACTTTGTTCTCTTTCCCTTTAATATGCTCAATTTCGAAATCATACTCATTTAAGAAAGTCAACCATCTAGCTTGTCTAGCATTCATATTTGTCTGATCTAATAAATATTTCAGACCCATGTTATCTGTCAATAACGTGAATTTTCTGCCAATAAGGTGATGACGCCACATTTTTAAGGCATGAATTACAACCAATAACTCTAAATCATAGGTAGAGTAGTTCTTTTCATGTACTTTTAGTTTTCTAGATTCATATGCCACCGCATGCCCTTCTTGTGTCAGGACTCCATCGAGTCCGTCATTGCATGCATCTGTACAAACTATAAAATCCTTGTTAGGGTCTGCTATCTTCAAGATAGGTGTTGTAGTCAATAGTTCCTTTAATTTGTTAAAACTGTTAGAACATTTCTGATCCCACACAAATTTCTTCCCTTTCTTCTGCAAAGAAGTTATGGGGTTGGCAATCCTTGAAAAAATTTCTATAAATTTTCTGTAATATCTAGTAATGCCCATAAATGATCTTACATCCGACACATCCTTAGGAACCGGCCAGTCATTAATGGCCCTTATCTTGTCGGGGTCAACTGAGATTCCTTCTTTCGAAATTATGTGTCCTAGATATTGAATTTTGTCTTTGTGAAAGTCGCACTTACTAAACTTAACGTATAGTTGATGATCTCTCAGAACTTGTAAGATAATCCGTAAATGTTCATCATGCTCTTCTCTACTTTTAGAATACACTAAAATGTCATCTATAAACACAACAACAAACTTGTCTAAATATTTGTGCAAAGTATTATTCATCAAACACATAAATACAGCCGGGGCATTAGTCAAGCCAAAGGGCATGACTACGAATGCGTAATGCCCGCACTGGGTTCTAAAAGCTGTCTTGAAAATATCTTCATCCTTAACCCGTACTTGATGATATCCTGATCTTAGATCAATCTTTGAAAATATCATTTCTCCATGCAACTGATCAAATAGATCGTCTATGCGGGGAAACAGATACCAATTTTTTATTGTCATCTTATTAAGTTGGTGATAATCTATGCACAATCTTAAGGTTCCATCTTTCTTCTTAACAAAGATGACAGGTGCTCTCCAAGGAGACACAATGGGTCTTATATAATTCTTATCAATCAGTTCCTTCAATTGTGATTTCAATTTGTTTAATTCTAGTATATTCATTCTATATGGAGCTTTAGAATTTGGTACTGCTCCTGGTATTAACTCGATGGTAAAATCTAAATCTCTTTTAAGAGGTAATCCTGGAATCTCCTCAGGAAATAAATCCTTAAAATCCTTTAGGATAGGTACGTCTTCTAATTTCAGCTTGTCCTCTTTACAGATAAACTCATTGTTTACTACATATACTACAAACAACTGACATCCTTTCCTAACTACCCTCTTAACTTGCATGGCTGAAATCTATCTAAGGGTTACCTTTCTTGGAATACCTTTGACTTCTACAGTTTTTCCTTCGTCACTTAAACATGTAAAACTTTTTCTATAACAGTCCAGAATGACATGATGGGATTCTAACTAGTCCATTCCGATTATAATATCATAGGATCGTAAAGGTAAAATATTCAACTTAATTTGTGTTTGTAACTGATTCATGGATAAGGTACAACTTTCTATAAAATCTGATACTTTCCTCTTTGTTCCAGTTTCTATTCTAACTAACCAAGATTTACTAAACTTTTCTTTTTTCAATTTAAAACTTTCCACAATATCTGGTGATATATAACTTAAGCTAGCACCTGGGTCAATCAAAACGGTAACAGGATGATTTTGTAGCATACCTTCAATCTCTACCATGGAGATTTGATGATCTACTTGCCTGTTATCGAGTGTTGCATTGATCCTTGGCATCTCCCTCGCCACGTCTCCAACAGTAGTTTCAGTCTGAATAGAGTTGATGTTGTTAGCTTTTTGCTTCCTCAAGGGACATTCTGATGCATAATGGGGACCTTGACACTCGAAACATTTGATGGGTGCCTTTTGCTCATTGGTTCTGGTATTATTAGGTGCATTTCTGGGTGTTGTAGAATTCTAATGTTGACTGTTTCTAAATTTATTCCCTTGAAAATTCGGTTTTGGAAATTTTTCTTTTGGAAACCGGAATTTCCACTGAATCTGAAATTTTTCTTTTTCAGCTCAAAATTACTAGGCTTATGACTTTTCCAGTTTGTCATCCCTTCTCTTTTCCGATTGGTGTCATAACAGAAAACTACTTTTCGCATAGCCTCTTCCAAGGTCTTTGGACTGTCATACTCGATTTTGTCCTTAATATTGAAAGGTAGACAGCTCAAGTATCTTTGAATTTTCGGTTTTTCTTCTATGAGGTATGGCACATATCTCAGCAAGTTCAGAAATTTACAGTTCATTTCCTTCATGTTCATACCTCCCAGCTTCAAATCATAGAACTCTTTGGTTTTTTCTTCATAGTACTGTTCAGATAAATACTTCTTTTTAAAGTATCGTTTAAAAGTACTCCAGTTTACATATTTATCCTTGATGCCCTTTGCTCTCTTGATGTCCTGCCACCAAATATACGCTTGTACGGTCATTTTATATACAGCCATTTTTTCCTTCAAGGACTCTGAATAGTTATAAATATGGAAGTATTTCTTCATACTAGACAACCAAGCTTCAGCTGTCTCTCCCTTCTCAGTTTCTCCATTGAAAGTTGGAGGTCTTATCTTTTTGAACTCCCCAGAAATTTGCTCATACTCCTTATGATTTTTCCTTCTGGGTTTGAAATCTCCTTCACTACTATCACTGGTGTAGTTACGTTTCTTTTTACGCAATTCAATAGCATCTCCTGATGAGGTTGAACTGTTGTTCACCTCACTGGTTTTCATTTTCTTATTTTTATTATCATGAGGCAGATCCTCAACTTTGGAAATATCTTCATTATCTCTATCTTGCTCCTTAGTTGGGCACTATTCAAACAACACTTGGTTTAATTGTTCTTGTGCTTGCAGAATTCTTTCATTGTCTTGTTTCACCGATCTGATTTCTGCCTTTAATTCATGAAAAATACGTAACAATTTTGACGAACTATTATTTAGTTCACCGTGACCTTCTTCTGCATAGTGTTGTCCCGAGCTATGACTGTTTGGCTAAAATCTGTCTTCTAAATGTTCAGCTGAGTTCTCCATACCTGTAGCTTAAAATAATTTCTGTATAACATCATAATTAAAATTTCAAATTAGTAAAATTTTCTGCTGTATAAAATATTATGTTGCGTGTTTTTGGACCTCTTTCAGGCCTAGAGTTCGAACATGAGCTCTGATACCACATGTAACATCCCGAATTTTCATAAAAATTTAAAAATTTTGAAAACGATATTAAATACAAAAATTATATTTGCAGAAATAATAATTGTTTGATTACGACAACTTTAATTAAAAAGTCGTTAGTACTAAACATAATTTAATTTCTGTTTTAGCAGCATTGTGACAATGACAACTTTAACACATAATTTACGAACGTGATTATGGTAATAAATGAACTAACAGGTCATAATTGTGATGCGATACTTTTTCTTTAGAAAGATACTCACAGTTTGATTTTTGATGAACAAGGGTGTCCTACGAAGTACCCTGGAGTTTACTTAGCTGTAATGCTAATGCATTTGAATATTCTATGTGTAGACGACAGGTAAGAGGTTCAATAACTGCATAGTTTAAAAGTATGTGTGTAATTCAATTCGACGTCAAAATAAAAATGTTGTGAATTCTTTTGTGAAAACAAGTATCTTCAGGTATGAAATGTCTAGTGCTGCTTAAAGGTTTTTAACGTTGTCTTACAATTCATAAATGTTGGAAACAACGACGTCTAGAAGGTATACATGCTGTTAAGTTTAATGTTTTTCATTTCGTTTGTAAAATGGAAAAGAACAGGGCCATACCCTCGTTCAAGTCTTGTTTTGAATATAAAAGATATTTTAAATGAAACCTTCAGAAAGGAACCGTCGAACCAAAACTGGGTTTTAAATATGAAACTTGTGTAAATCGTTGTTTGTTCATTTATGCAAAACGATGATAAGGATATGGTAATATTAATAGGATTGATATGAAAACCAATGTTTGAGGAATACATGAAGATTGAAATATATATATATAGGGTAAGATGGATGAAAAACAAAGTAGGATTTACATTTATTTTCATGCACTGGTAGAACTGAAATAATTTATGAAATTGTTATAACAAGAAATGAAAACAATGTGAATGTGGAAATGTGAAAACTGTGAAAAATGACTGTGAATTGCAGCTGCATCCATCATTAGCAATTCTATTTATTTACATCATTACTATTTATATTGCAGACATGATATGATGTATGAAATTTTTGTAATCCATTTATTTCCTATGTACATATTAGAGATAAGAAAATACAATGTATCTAAACATGAATTTAACATTAGTTGTTTTTCATGAAACAATGGGGTATTCTATAATCTATTAAATACTATACTGTAATTATTACTGTTATTAACTATAGGACAGAAAACAAAACACAACTCAATCACTGTACTTACTCATCGAATCAAAGGCAGTTTGCCTATCTTTTCATCTATATTTAATTTGCTTCTCTACACTAGAGTACGATTGCATAAAACAACATGCGGAAAAATTTAGAGATTGGTTTATCAATTCCAAATCATCATTTAAACTTAACATTCAGACTTTCAACAAAATTAGAAATAAATTCTTCTTCCAAACAGAAAAAAAGAGATTACTAATTTTACTAAACATAACTATTAACTGAGATAAAGTAGAGAACTGTAAAACTTGGATAAATCTGTAGGGAAACAAACAGCCCAAGAAGACTGTTCCACCCAACCAATTCCTGAAGATAGTCAAGTACTTGCTTTAGGACCCCCGATCCTGTTCACTGAACCACCAGGAGGAAGAAACTTAGGAATTTAGGATATCCACTTGTAGTAGCACTAACTGTTGAATCTTCAAGAACTAGCAGTCCAAAGGACCTGCACTAGTACCTCTGGTTCTTCTTAGCAAATAATATGCATACTTATGATTGCACTCACAACTAGCCTCTCTATTCGAATCTCTGAGTGATCACCTGATGCACATGAGGAATATTTCTACATAAATATTGTGTAAGAGCTGCCTGCTCAATTTGAATTTGCCTTATGTAGGCTGCCTAAGTCTTTTCAGTTGTTACTGGGTCATTAAATGAGCTGCCTGCCCACTCCCATCACCTAGGGGATAATGCCACATTTTTAGGGGTAGTTGTCCCATAACCAATAGCTAGTGGTGTGGTGCAATTATTGCCATCTGTCCCATACCTTCCAATAGATTCCATTCCTCCTAGTGGGTCAGTGAACACTCATTTAACAGTCCCCTTGGGTGTTTGTCTCCTAATTAATTTATTTAAATAATAATAATCAATAATTACATTCATCCTTGATCAAAATTGATCATAATTACAAAACTTTGTAATTAAATTTAACATAAAGTATTTTGCTAATAAAATAATAATTTCTGAAATTTGGGTAGGTGACATGTAGAGATGGAAGGCATCTAGATAGCCATTGTATGCATACAGGATATGGAAAAGTGTTGTGCCAAAGTATTGGTCAAGATAGTTGCATAACTATGTGAATCACATCAGTATGCAGAATAGGTTATCATGACAATATGATTTGATAATTATGAAGTATTACTAATCATGTAATTAACCTTTATTTGTAGGAAAGATCATGTTCTGTGATCTACAAAAGAAGGATGATGAACACTTGTTCCAAAGAACAAGTGATGGATGTTCAACAAAAAGACATACAAATCAAACGTACTATAGAAGGCTCGTGGCTAGAGGATTCTCTTAGAAAGAGAGAGAACCATGACGAGATGTTTGCTCTAAGTAGCTAGACAAGACCATTCTCTTGAATGGTGTAATTGAAGAAGAAGTGTGAATCGAGCAAACTCCCAGGAGTCGATAGAGAATCAAATGATTGAAGAAAGATATGTACAGGTGCCCAGGATCGATAGTCATTTAATGAGCTTAATGATCACCACGAGTGATGCAGATTTCAACCTTTGCTACAAGGTTGAAGATGGTTTCTATATAAAGATGGCATTCTTCTCTTAGATGGATGCAAGAAGGAGCTCACCATAGAGTTTGAATGATCTTGAGGCTCATATACGGTAGACCCATCTGATGGGAGATGGCACGGATAGATATGCAGAAGATCACTCAATGCAAAGTGTGAATGATGTTTAGTCACAGAGGGAGAATTGATAGCTTCTTGAAAAGATTGGGCTTTACCAAAAGTAAAGTTGATCCTAACCTTTACCTTAAGGTTATGGATGATGAACCTGTCATACTATTATTGTATGTGGATGATCTCTTTCTGACAGGGAATGCGAAACAGATCATGGAAAGTAAGAAGAAGCTAGCTATAGAATTTGAGATGAAAGATATCGGATTGATGCATTAATTCCTAGGTCTGGAAGTATGGCAAGGACCAGAAGGAATATTTCTCAACCAGGGAAAGTATGCTATGGAAATCTTGAAAATATTTGATATGTTGGAATGTAAGGACATAACCACTCCCATGGATTCCAACTTAAAGTTGTTGGCTGATGAATCGTCAGAATTGGTTGATGTAACTTAGTACAGATAGAATATTGGTTCATTGATGTATTTGACGATTACCAGGCCAGATATATGCTTTGTTGTGAACACCTTGAGTCAGTATCTAGGAAAACTAGACGTGTTCACCTGATAGTTGCAAAGCATGTGATGACAACCTAAAAGGTACGTTAGACTTTGGTCTATATTATCTTGGAGATTATGACTTCAGATTGTATGGTTATACAGATTCAGATTGGGCTCGAAGTGTCTCAGACAGAAAGAGCACATCAAGTGGATGTTATTGTCTGGGATCTGCTATGATCTCGTGGTTTAGCAGGAAGTAGTCCAGTGTAGCTCTCAGCATGGCTGAAGCGGAATATATAGCAGCTTGCTTTGCTAGTTGTGAATCCATATGGCTTCGAAAGTTGTTATCAAGACTATTTGACTTAGAGATGGACCCGACTATGATCCCGTGTGACAACCAGAGTTGTATCAAGATGACAGAGAATCCAGTGTTCCATGATAAGTCAAAGCACATAGAGATCCAATATTTCTATATACGGGATATGGTGCAGAAAGGATCTATAAAGCTCGAGTATGTGAGCACTGATGAGCAAGTTGCTGATGTATTGACCAAACCTTTGTCTTGAGTAAAGCTTGAGTATTTCCGAGACAAGCTCTGTGTAGTTAAGAAGGACACTCCTTGAAAGGGAGACTGATGTGGTCGATGATGATATTTCGATACTGGTATCGATGTGGATACCTGTATCGATGATGAGGTTTCCTGCTCCGATGATGAGGTTGATGATGAGGATACTTGTAGCGATGATGTGGATACTTGTATCGATGATGTGGATACTTGTATTGATGATGAGGATGCATGTATCGACGATGAGGTTGATGATGTGGATACTTGTATCGATGATGTGTATACTTGTATTGATGATGAGGATACCTGTCCTGATGATAAGGTCGATGATACCGACGATGAGGTCGATGATACCGACGATGATGTCGATGTGTGGTCCTTAGCCTTTTTCTAAGGAGACAAGTGGATTATATCATCCTTGGATTTATGTCCTAAAGAGATCAAGATTAACCATCCTGTAAGTGGTTGAGGATTAATCATACTTAGAAAGTAAATCCTGTAATTCTGAAAGGAAGGATAGCCTTAAATGTTGATTGTGATAGGATTAATCATCCTTAGGCAATAAATCCCGTAATTCCGAAAGGAAGGATAGTCTTAAATGTTGATTGTGATGGGATTAATCATCCTTAGACAGTAAATCCTGTAATTCTGAAAGGAAGGATAGTCTTAAATGTTGATTGTGATAGGATTAATCATCCTTAGACAATAAATCCCGTAATTCTGAAAGGAAGGATAGTCTTAAATGTTGATTGTGATGGGATTGATCATCCCTAGACAGTAAATCTAGTAATTTTGAAAGGAAGGATAGTCTTAAATGTTGATTGTGACGGGATTGATCATCCCTAGATAGTAAATCCAGTAATTCCGAAAGGAAGGATAGTTTAAATGTTGATTGTGATGGGATTGATCATCGCTAGACAGTAAATCCAGTAATTACGAAAGGAAGGATAGTCTTAAATATTGATTGTGATGGGATTGATCATCCCTAGACAGAAAATCCAGTAATTACGAAAGGAAAGATAGTCTTAAATGTTGATTGTGATGAGATTGATCATCCCTAGACAGTGATCCCGTAATTCTGAAAGGAAGGATCATGTGTGTTGCAAATGATGATGCTATTGATCAGGAGATCCAGATGATGATGTTGATCGGGAGATCGAGACGATGAGGCTTTTGATTGAGAGATCCAGATGATGTTGTTGATCGGGAGATCCAGATGATGATGCTATTGATCGAGAGATCCAAATGATGTTGTTGATCGGAAGATCTAGATGATGATGATGATGTTGATCGATAGATCCAGATGATGTTTTTGATCAAAAGATCCAGATGATGGTGTTGTTGATCGAGAGATCCATATGATGATGTTGTTGTAGCTGATCAAGTGCTGCAGAATATGAAGACTCGGTACTGAAGATGTTGATGTTCCAGTATTGAAGATCTTGAAGATGTTCCAGTAGTTGTTTGAGTTACTGATGATGATTGAAGAAAGCTTCCAACTATTTATAGATGTATCATCTATCATGTTGTTGATGACTCCTTTCTCCTGCAGATGTTGTTATAATATCCTTCTCGTTAGGGGGAGTGTTCAAATATTGTAACATCAAAGAATATTCTATTTGTACTTTATTAGTATTCATCCGGAGATTTTTTATTCCTCCGTCGGGATGTTATTATTATGTAAAGTCATTGAGGTAAATACTCCCATGTAAGTTGGGTCAATAGATCCCCTTAGAGTCATTTGTAATGGGGTGTTTAAGTCCCCTAGAGGGGTCAGCCTAGTCAACATTAAGTTGAGTGGTTAAGTTGTTGGGGCCGACCTAGTTATGGTGAAAAGTCAAGTAGGAGTAGAGTATAAATAGAGGATGTGTGTTCCTCCTTAATACTCACTCATTCATTCACTTGTGAACTCACATAGGAGAGAGAGAGATCTGCAAAGGAGGATCAGAAGGAGCTCTTGTTTGGGGACTACATCTTTGTATTTGTTGGTCATCTATATTGAGGAATATTTGCTGGGTTTTCTACCCCATGACGGTTTCCTAGGATAAATCTACATCTCTTGTGTTTATGCTGTGCTTGTTGTTCTTTCAGTGATACTGTATATTCTATTGTTGTGGAATTGAATGTAATAATTATGTTATCAATCTTAGCATATTGAATCTTAATATTGTTAGGGAAACGTCCCCCGATTGGTGGGCAGTGTACGACAAACCATGAAGGAAAGTAGGAAGATTTGAAAACAATGCCATGCAGGCTGAGAGAAAGTACAGAGTTTTCAGCAAGGTTAACCAAATATAAATTGGAAAGATGGCTATTTATCCGAAGATTACTTACCATCCTACTAGCATTATGTAACTTCATATTATGCAGTGGGTTTCTGTGAGAGAGAAAGACTGGTTGTGGCAACATCCTGGGTATCTGGCGATGACTCTTATGGATCCAAGAAGACAAGGGAGGTGGGGTATGAATACTGGAGGTCGCGGTCGGAAGAAGGTAACCCGGGAACTTAATAAATCAGGGCAGGCGACTCACTTCTTCAAATAACGTATACCCCCCATGATTCACGATGAAATTGAGTGGGTGTAACAAAACCTGTGGAACCAAATGAAAGAAATGAATATGGAGATTGTTAGGGAAGATGTTGAGGAATGGGTTAGATAACTAGGCACAACTGCTGGCAGGATTTCTGCCTACGATCACCTAGTTACTACTTATTGGGTCACGAAAGAATTGTTGGCCCATGTCCTGATGGACAGGGAGAAAAAAATAAGGGGTGACAACGAACCAGTAAAGGCTTGGAAGGACCATCATTATGATAACAGACTGATGCACAAAAAATTCGACCTCATTGCTCTGAAGTTGTAATCCCACTCCAATCGCCAAAAAATGAAGGATCTGAGGCTGGGATTTCTACGGGAAGATATCAGGGCCCATGCTCTATCCACGACATGATGGACCATCCATTTGCAGTGGAAGACGACAATCGTGGAGGTCTGTGCTCGGGAACCATGCTTCAACGGAACCCTCCTCCCATGCCTAAATAATTGTGTCTAAGTATGCGTCTGTGGGTAGGGATATGTCTGTAGTTATGTTTTGGTCCTGTTTTTCCCTAGTTATAGTGCTTTTATCTGTGGAAATTAACTATGGTTCAAACAATATTGTGGTTTTTTGTAGCAATTTTGATTTGAAATGAAAAACTGTAAATTTAATGGGGAAAGAAAGAGATGATAAATGTGTAGCAAGGATAGTCGAGGGGAATCACAGAAATAGGAAAAGTCTTATCAGGCAGCACTGCAAAATTTTTAATCAAGATAGGTTATGTATGTTTTGATCTCTTTGTACTGAAGGCTCTATTTTAATATAATCTTCTTGCTTAATTTTATTTTTTTTACATTATTTGTGAGAAATTGAGATATTTTTTATAGTAGTATTCATTTGAATTTTTATTATTGTGTTTCTATATGATGTTTGGTTTAATTTATTATATTATAAATTTTGACATCTATTGTAATATTTAATCATCCACATATTTAATTAGTGATTGAACATTTCATGACACTGGAGAATGCAATAGAATACAAATATTCATTTTATTATATGTCAATTAAAGGGCCCTTGGAATACAAAATGGGACAACATAGAGTCCACAATAATCAAAATTTCAAGATGCATGTAATTGTTACACTTATTGAAAACTTGTCTTCTTTCAATTGGGACACTATGTCCAGTACATTATACATTAAAATGTCTGATTTTATCACAAGATAATTATTTCAAAATATAAAACGGCTTGCATTAACATCCAAAATATATGGATTGTAATTCTTCGTTGGAACTTCTATCAGTGCTTGAGCCACTTGCATGCCTTGGGTTATTTGTCCAAATGTTTTGTTCCTTGACTCGATTGTTTTCCTCTTCTTCAATTTCCATCTACAACCATGAAAATAAAGTGTAATGATTGTATCTGCATTGCTGGGAATAAAATTAAAATAGATAATATACATGAATGTAAATTGAAAAGCAACGTAACATAGAAATAATTGAGTCTTGAATGATACAAATTCTTTCAAAACCAAATTTCATGCCTTCTTTCTTCAAGTCCTCTATTGGCTCCACTCCATACTTTATTTCCTGCAAGTTTTATAGCCCGTAACAAATCATAGATTTAATATAAAGGATTTTTTTTGTTCTATTAATTATAAAATGAGAGAAGTAAAACAACATAGATACTTTGAAATTCAACAATTAAATTTTGATACACCAACATATACACACAACCCTTACTTAAACAAATGTCAATCAATTCTTCTGATGGCTCTTCTTTGTATGTTAACATATGTTTGAAGACATCCAAGGATGGCCGGTGTAAAAAAAAAAATTAAAATATAAAGATCACAACCAATAATAAATCTTAAGTTGTTACAAGGAAATCACAACTACTCACAAACTTTGCTATCAATCCCTTTTTTCTTTGTTGTCATGTCTTATGTGTTGAAGGGGTCCCATTTTCTTTTCTTTTCTGCAACAAAATAATTGAAATTTAATATTTAATGCTAAACTAATTAATTATATGTACACAATAGAGAAATTCAATGATTTCATACATTTGAAGTATGTTGTTATTGAGATGGCTCCTCCTACAATGAAATTATGTCCATTTCCTTGACCATATCCTTGTACACGTTTTTGGACATCCCTACTGGCATATTTTGGATAACACCTCATTCATCCTTTGGGATTTTCAAAATCTTCCTAAAAATGTAAAATGACATCAAACTATTTTTTTTGTTGATATGAAAAAATATATAGCAGAATTAATATTAATAAAGGAATGCTTTGTAGTTGTACATACATATTCTCTAAAAACTTGTTTAGAGATATTACTTTTTGTGTGATTCTTTTTTGCCGTTGTATGTTTTTGTTATTACAAGTCTAACAAGTCTCATTTACCATTGCGCTGGAAATGCCTCCTGTAGTTTAGATATAACCCAATTCTTTGACTCACTAGGTTGATTTTTGTACCATAAGTGGAAAGTATGTCTATACGTTCCTTCCACTATATCCCTCATAATTTTATAAAATATTTGCCCCCTTTCATTAACATCCAGCACCATTATAGATGAGCTAAGCACCAATTCATCATCATTTACATCTTCCATAATTTGTTTTTTTTTTATGCTAACATTTCCTTATGTTGCTATAAGTCCTTGCATATAACATTCAACATATGTGAATTAGATTTTTTGAAACTTATTACCAAATATTCTTAAGTACAAAATTACTCAAAATTCAAGAAAAAAATTCATATTGATTTCTTTTTTATTCATCGGATTCATCACTCAACAACTTTTCCATGAAGTTTTTATGCTCTTTTACACTTAGATTGCAAAGAATTTTATCGAGCTTTCTCATTTTCTATCTTCGCATGTGAGACATTAACCATCACATATTAGATAAATTTACAAATAATTCAAACATATTAATTTGATACAAAACTTACAAATTTTTACATGGTATTAGATCTTGGTTGAAGAGGAGAGAGGCAGAATTAACAGGCTGTGATTTTCAGACTTGAGAGAGATCTTTCATCTTGTTCATCAGGCAGATTTTGGGATTTCATTTTCAGTGAGATGGCCACTAGGTTGAGGATAGAGGATAGGTTGGATGGGGAATCCAATTTCATTCCTTGGAAAGAAAGGATAATGCTGATTTTGGAAGAGAATGACTTGTGGAGTATAGTGAATAGTACACAAGCTAATCTAGTGCAGGTACCCACAGCTACAGATGTAGTGGATAAGGAAGCATTTGACAAGAAGGAATTCAAGGCTAAGAGAATTATCCTTGGTGTGGTGAAGGACCATGTGATCCAAAATGTGTTTGGTAAGGACTATGCTTATCAAATGTGGAATTCCTTAACCAATTGTACCAGTGTTCCAACAAAAATCATAAGATGGTACTAAGAGAAAAGTTGAAAATCATTAGGATGGCTAAATTTGAAAATGTGACTTCCTACCTTACGAGGATCACACAGGTGGGAGATGAGGTTGGAGCAGTTGGAGAGAAGGTTGAGGGCAGTGAACTAATGCGAAAAACATTGAATGGCATGGCCAAGCCATGGGATGTATTTGTAGAGGCCATTGTAGTTAGAGAAAACATGCCTTATTGGGATCGTCTTTGGGATGAATTCATTTAGGAGGAGACCCGGAGAGGATATGTGCAAGGTAGTTCAACTCATAGCAAGGATGATGAGGAGAATGTTACTTTGACAGAAAGAGGGAAGAAGAATAAGTCCAAGAAGGGTCCCAAGGGGTGGGGCTAAGCAGAAGGGTGGTGATGAGAAGAAAGATTTGAGAAATGTCAAGTGCTTTTCTTTCCATGGGTTTGGGCACTATGCTGGACAGTGCTCGAACAAGAAGAAGAAGAAGTAGCAGCATACAACAACTTCAATGGAGATTGACGTGCATGCAACTAGATTTGAGAGATATTTTTCTCTTTGTGCTTGTCATTCAGAGAGAGCATCCATTAACAATGCAGATATAGAGGATGAGAGAGAGTACTCAATGTTGGTTGGCCATTCCTTGAGTGCATCCACCACCACATGCACCTAGTACATTGATAGTGGAGCTTCGATCCATATGATAAGTGTGCGGGATATATGTTTTCGCAGTTTACACATACATGTTTGGATCTGGAGGTGGTGTTGGGAGATGACATGATTTTCAGAGCAGTTGGGAGAGGGACCATCACCTTTCAAAGGGAGTCCATGAAGCCCATGACATTGAGGGATGTCTTGTATGTCCCTGGGATGAAGAAGAACTTGATCTCAATTTCCATGATCGTAGATAGGGGAATTGGAGTGTACATACATGATGGGAATGTGCATGTTTTTACCAAGGGATCGTGTCCATTTGCCTCTTTTTCTATTGGAGTCAGATGTGGGAAACTGTACAAGCTCTTGTTTCAACCTTTACATTCTTTGGCACACAACAATAATAGTGATATGTGTGAGCTATGGCATAGGAGGATGACTCACTTGCATCATCCATCTTTGTGGATGTTGAGAGATATGGTGTCTGGTTTGCGTGAGTTTAGCATAGATCATATTGATGTATGCAGGGGGTGTGCTTTAGGAAAGTACACCAAGATTGGTTTTCCAAGCAGTGATAGCAGATCAGCAGGAGTACTTGAATTGATACACTTTGACTTATTGTGTTTCGTTGATTGGTTTTGAGTACTATGTTTCATTTATTGATGACTACTCCAGGACAACCTGGATCTACTTTCTGAAGAGCAATAAGTCAAAAGAAGTTTTGCAAAGGTTCCAAGAATTCAAATCTCTTGTGGAGAACAAGACAGGGAGGAAGATTCGGGTGTTGAGATCAGATAATCGGGGTGAGTATAACTCCAATGAATTCGATGAGTTTTGTGCACATGAGGCATCAAGAGACAATTGGTGGTTCCATACACTCTAGAGAAGAATGGGGTTGTTGAGAGAAAGAATAAGGCCATTGTGGGATTAGTGAGAACGATGCTTCATGATTAGAGTCTTCCACTCTTTCTTTGGGTTGAGGCTTGTATTATAGATGTTTACATTTAGAACAAGAGTCCCCATAGATCCTTGGGATGCATGAATCCAGATGAGTCGTTCATAAGTAAGAGGGTTGAGGTTGGACATTTCAGGATATTTGGTTGTCTGACTTACTCTCATGTCCCTTCAATGAAGAGGGAAAAATTGGATCCCATAGTACAAAATGGTATCTTTGTTGGGTATGATGAGACTTCGAAGGCCTTCCGCATATATATTCCCTTGCAGAGGGAAGTTGTTGTGAGGAGCGAGGTGAGATTTGAGGAGGAGCGAGCCTTCAGGAAGTCTCGATAGTCAAATTAGGGGGAACAATAAGATTCCACACCTCAGGAGAGCACATAGAGTCTAGCTTCATAGAGTGTAGGGTCACTGATATCAGGGGTGACTGGTCCACCGGTTACAGGTGATTCAAGTGCAGGGACACAGTCCACATATTCAAGTTCTCAGGTTATAAGTTCACCAGTTCCATATTCCGATTCGCATGAGTCACTAGCTTCTAGTTCACAAGTTTCTAGGTCACCAACTACATGTAGTACTACTCTTGAGTCTTAGTATTCAAAGGATGATACACCGGTATGGGAGGATCATTTAGGGAAGAGGAATCCCAAGTGGCTTACGGACACCTTGAAAGAAGCGAAGTCATTTGGAGATCCTAAGAGACCTGTATGAGAGATTAAGATGTCAGATAGGTATGGCATTGCTTCGGTGACTAGTATTCATGATTTAGATCCTTCCACTTTTGAGGAGGCATCCCATCATCACGTGTGGAGAGATTCCATAATGGAAAAGTACCATTTCATCATGAAGAATGATGTTTGGGAGATTATATCGACACCGGAGGGGAAGTTAGTGGTGACTTCTCGGTGGCTTTACAAGATCAAGCTTGTTGCAGATGCCAGTGTGGAGAATTACAAAGCTTGTTTTGTGTTGCAGGGATTCTGACAGGTAGAGGGAGTTCATTATGTCAAGACCTTTGCACCAGTTGATCGTTACACTTTGATCAAAGCAGTGATATCCATTGCAGCAGAGACGGGTTGGAAGATCCACTAGATGGATGTGAAGACCACATTTCTCAATGGGATTATACAAGAGGAGGTGTATGTTGAGAAGCCACAGGGATTTGAGATTCAAGGGAGAGAGTCTCATGATTGTAGGATGAAGAAAGCCTTGTATGGGTTGAAGTAAGCTCATAGAGCTTGGTACTCCAAGATAAATGCTTACTTGTTGCAGATGTGATTTCAGAATTTTGTGGTTGATCCTAACCTTTAATACATTGCGGTTGGTGATGATATGCTCATTCTTCTGCTTTATGTGGATGATTTGTTCATTACAGGTGAGGAGAGGATCATTGCGGCATGCAAGAGATCTCTTGATTCAGAGTATGAGATGAAGGAGATTGGGGTGATGCATTATTTTATGGTGTTGTAGGTTTGGAAAGAGCATGGACATATTTTCCTAGGGTAGGGAAAGTATGCAATTAATATTCTAAGTATATTTAGGATGGAAGAATATAGGTTGATAGCCACATCGATGATCACCAAGTGGAAGAATATTCATGCTTCCGAGGGAGAGTTGGTGGATCTAAATTTATATCGACAACTTATTGATGATTCTTTGATGAATTTGGTCAACACCATGCAAGATCTATGTTTTGTGGTGAATGATTTCACTTAGTTTATGGTGGAGCCTAGGAGAGTCCATTGGGTAGCCGCAAAACATGTGTTGATATATATTGTTGGGACAATGGATTATGGTTTGGACTATAGGAGGATGGATGGTGTTAGGTTGATTGGATTCACGGATTTAGATTGGGCAGGCAGTGTGATGGACAGTAAGAGAAATTCCGGTTGTTGTTTCAGCTTGGGATCAGTAGCAGTGTTGTGGTTCAGTTGGAAGAAAAATTTCATTTCTTTCAGTTCTGTAGAGGTTGAGTACATGGCAACTAGTTAGGCCAGTTGTGAGGCCTTGTGGCTTCGCATGTTATTGGTGGATTTATTTGATCAGGAGCTAATGGCTACAATTAACTACTATTACAATCATAGTCAAATCACATTGATATCAGGTACCACTTCATCTGTGACTATGTTCAGAGAGAAGTTGTAGAGTTGCAGTACATTTCCATCGATGAGCAAGTGGCATACATTCTGACGAAATATTTTGGGAGGGGCAAGTTTGTCTTCTTCATAGATAAGTTGAGAGTGGAGTAGAACACATTCTTTGGTAAGAGGGAGTGTTGATTTTTGTACCTATGAAATTGTTCCCCTTGTGATTTTTCCCAAGTCACTAAAATGGGGAAAAGTGACATGACCCTTGCATTA
Organism: Larix kaempferi; assembly: GCA_027924585.1. NCBI lineage: Eukaryota > Viridiplantae > Streptophyta > Pinopsida > Pinales > Pinaceae > Larix > Larix kaempferi. The sequence continues at coordinate 24,956,161 of BSBM01000269.1, read as the reverse complement.
ATTACATGAGATGTGTAATTAATGTCACTTTAGAGTTATAAAGTGACTTTTTGATAAATTTACGTGGGAGTTGAGAGAAACTAATATTTATGGAGAGAAGTGCATTTATTCTCAGCCATTGATTTTTTATCTCAAGATTCAATTAGGGCTCTTGGATCTTGAGACCTTTCAACTACCCTCATTTACCAAACAAAAAGAGAAAGGGAAATGTGGAGAGGAATTCATTCATTGTTTTCCATGAGCATTGGATCAAGTCAACCATCTTGAGAAGAAGAGGACGAGTTGAGAGAGATACCACTAGCACAAATTTCGAAAAGTTGAAACCAAGACGAATTCCAAGACCGTACAACAGTATTTAAGGAGCACAAAAATTGAGAAGAGGCTGGGCACAAGTTACTTGTTGACTATAACTATTTTTGAGGTGAAGAATGACATATTTAATTACAGAGGCCATATATTTTGTGATGCGATTTCCCAGTAAGATTGTGGGCACAATATTCGAGGCTCAACAGGAACAAATTTCAAGATAGTACACTACTGGTATAGTGGGAACATTTACTAAGAAGAAGACTGTTTTATTGGGCACAAAATTCAAGGAATGGGAATAAGTAGATAGTCCGTACAGTCATAGTTTGGAACGAATTTCCATGTTGTTAATACACTAAGAACAAGTTATTTATAGCACCAAATTTTCCAGGCTTGGATTCATGTCTTTTTTGGGTTGAGATAAGTTATATTCACTATGATCATTACAATTGTACCTTTTATTTTGAAAAGAAATAAATACTCTCACTCTCTCTCGCAGGTTTCCCCCCTCGGGGGTTTTTCCGGAGCCATTGGCCTAAAATATTGAGTCTGCAAATTTTCATTTGTGTGGCTGAGTTTATTTATGCTCATTTGAAATTGTAAATTTTTCTCTAAGTGTTTCATTTACTGTATGGTTTATGATTAAATACCTCACTTGAAGCTGAGACAAGACTGATTAGGGTTGGGCATTAAACCATATTCACAGTTGAAAATTTGAAACCGGGTTGGGAAAAACACACTAAATGTTTTACATAATCTAATTTAGTTACCATACTTAGCCAAGTAGATAGAATCACGACAGTTAAATAGTAAAAACCCTAATATGATTTAGTTTCCACAATTAATTGAGTAGATAGAATAATTACCGTTAAATGGCGGAAACCCTAACATGATTCAGTTACACTAAAGGGCATCATATATAATATTGATTTATGTATTTATGTTATTATATAACATCCATTTAATTTGAAATATGTGCATTGGGAAATGCAATATGATCTAATAATATTATTAATATGATTTCATTTTAGTAATATTGCATATTGTATGATATCATTCAGTTAAAGAGTCGAACCCCGAAACTAATTCAGTTACCACATTTAGTTGAGTAGATAGAATCACCATAGTTAGCTGAGTAGAATGGCATCTATGATCTATTCATCGAGTCATTGTAGGAGCCAAAACCCCATGATTGATCCATTTTCTATAGACAGTTTGTATGATACCATTATGTTAAATAGTAAAAAAACTAATTTGATTCAATTACCATAGTTAGTCAAGTAGACAGAATCACCACACTTAAATAGTCGAAACCCAAATTTGACTATACATTGACATCTAATATTTTAATGTGGGAATTTAGTAATAAAAGTTTGTTGCATTGCTTTTATTTTAGAAATGTTTTTTCTTAGTATTGTTAAGATGCATTTCTTACCGTGTGAGACATCTATGATTTATTGGTCTATGTCTTTAGATGGAAATTTGCATTAACATCCCTCTAATTTGAAATTTGTGAATTGGGAAATGCAATATGATCTAATAGTATTGTTAAGATGCATTGATTGCAATGATATTACATTTTGTATGATACCATTCAATTAAATATACATGTACTTCATCATTCAATTTCATTGAAGTTCAAATCTTTCAATGATACAAATGAGAAAAATTTTCATTAAAACTTGTTTGGGGTTTTACAATCCATAAGTCAAAAGGATTAACATTGGATAAAGAAACTATAAACATTGAAAAGAAAGAGAGACATGGTCTCACACTTACAACAATATATTGAATTAAGGGAGAATGATGTTTGAACTCAACCTCATTTCACATATGATCGATATGATAAGATGGTAAAGGGGGAAGGAGTGGCTTTAATAAAAACAAAATAAGACATTGAAATTGATCAATCTGTAATATATATGTAATTCACCGTTAAATTTCATTACATTCTTTGACGTTTATTATCAATGGACATGATTATTACTTTATTACAATTCAATATTTTAATCGTGTAATTTAAAAAAAATGGATGAGATGATTTCAAAGTGGTAATTTTGGTTTTTAAGCAACATTGTTTTGATGGGGCCAATGAAATTGGAACCAAAATAGATCCATATTAAATCTGGCGTGATAAATCCAGAGTTAAGATGGATCTATGCTGGTTAATAATATATAACATTTTTTTTTGTGTGTGAAGAAATGTAAATTATCATTTCTTAGCATGGTATTGGAGCTAGTATGACTCTCCCACGAGAGGGGCTATGATCATGCCAATTCCACAATTTTAATCCTATTTACATAAGTTAGCATAAGAGAGTGTTGAATTTCTTAGTTTTATCTGTGTTGTTTAGTATAAAGATTTATGTGTTTGTATGTGTGTTGATTTGCTGGTTAAGAGAGGGATGTGTGCTAACTGTTTGTGAGAAGGAGCTACATCCAGTTGTGAAGATCCATTCCAGATCTAAATTTGATAAGGTTGGTAGTAGAACTAGTGAGCTTGATCGCTATTTCTCTCAACATAATGGTGGAGGTATCTAATAACTAGTGTATACATCAAATCCAAGAAGATGTAATATGTTGAACCCACAACAATTGATTTACAGAAATCGTTGTACATGAGTTTCAAGGTAGTGACATCATTGACTTATTCCGAGATGTGTGTCGACTCAATGACCTGTCAATTTTTACGATCAATGCAAGCTATCTCGAGCATGGTATTTCCCGTTGTTACGTGGATCAACTTATGTTGAATGAAAAGCATGATGAGCATCGAAGGTATGGATCAAACCGTCACGATTTAGGTGCCAAAAATCACTATCAACTGAAAATTGAGCATAAGTGTTGAAGCTGTCAAAGTGAATTAAAAAGTCAAGTTGTAAGGGAGCTATCGTTGTGATCCCCCATTTATGTGATCCACCCATTGTGCTAAAGAGTAACCACAGATTAATGGAGGAATGGTACTTCCATCGGGATCATTAGCCACCACTGCTCACGTATGCCTATGCTGACTGTTGCAGAAATCCAATCTGAATCCCTACTCAGATGCATTCATTTTTCATTTGCAACTCTGACTTCATTCAACCATATGCCACTGTCAAACAATCTCATCCATGGTAGGACATTGAGGTCATCAAAGATAGTGAGATCGATTTGTTGCATAAGAAGAAAGGTTGCAATTTATTTTTCAGCAGAAAATTTTCGATTTTAAGGGGGTATATTTCAAGCTTGCTTAGAAGATTGGAGATGATAATCACACAAATATCCTTCGACATAGCATGTAGGAGTGCCTAAAAATAAAGTGGATGGTTTTTTATTAGTTTTAGAGATCTTGTTAATTATTGCAAATGTATAGAATTATCCTTTGTTTGTGAAATACATGATAATGGATCTCCAAAGTTAGAGTTGCAGCAAAGGTGTTTGCATCTTCAGATGGGGAATCAAGTGCATGTCTAACTCAACATGGATTGTTGTCTAGATAGTTTGGGAGTATGTGGATCTCGAGAAAGGTCCCTCATTGGTTGGGAATACATGTGGATTGCAATCTACTAGTGAGCTTATGAGGGATATATGTGGATTGTTATCCAGTGATTGACTTCAGGAGAATCGTGAATCTGGAACTCGAGGAGGTTAAATATGGGAACTAGAAAATTCCTCTCAAGAACTATACATTTACGAGAGTTACGAGGCATATTGTTGGATTTTGTAGCTTGCAAGATTTCAAAATGATTAAAGATGCTAATGAATACCCTACCTAATAGAGATCTAGACGAGCACTCATTAAAGAGGAGGTGTTGGAATTATAACTCACTCTTGTCACAACTTAATATGTGATTTCTGATTATATTAAGATTATTATTGTATTTGGTTATTGTGAAGTAGACATAATATCTACATAAGTAGTTTGATTCTATTGTTTAGGAGGTCGTTAGATCTAGTTGGGGGTGTGAGAGATTCTCTCCAACCAAGTTTCATATTTAGTTTCTGGTTGAGATATTCCCTCAAGAGTTTGTTGTGTAATTGTGGGAAATGTTGATGTATAAATATGTGTAATATTTTATTGTTAATAATATAGAAGATTTTTTTTGTGTGTGAAGAAATGCCTACTCTCATTTCTTAACAAGCTTTGGTGTTTTGCACCACAAAAATTCAATCCACCTAGGATTGGTTTTGGTTTGTTGCACCATTCACCATGGAATGTCGAGTATTCATTTGACACCAAAACTAACATATTTTACAAACTCCACTTTTGCACCATAAATCTTAGTACCACTTGCATATCTCCACATATTCTCCATTTTGAAGGTTGGAGGCAGAATAAAACACAAAGATTATGCAGAACAAGCTATGGCTCTTCAATATTTATTGATAAATGGAATATCAACTAATGCAATTACAATCAAACTCTGAAGGTGTATTTAAACACCTATTGAAAACCTAAACCTAAAATCTAACCTAGCTTTTGCATGCATGCATGCTTTATTAACTCAACTGAAATGAAATTCTAAATAGAACTAAAGCTAAATCTAAAGCAAGTAGGAGTAATTACTATTTCTAACACTCTTTCTTAATTACAAATGCTGACTATTTTAGCTTTTACAATGCCTAAATTATCTATATGAGTTTCAAAAATTTCTTTTGCCAATGGCTTTGTGAATATGTCATCCAATTGATCAATTGAATTACAATGCTCAACATGAACTTCACCATTGTTCACAAGTTCTCTTATGAAGTGATATCTAGTATCAATGTGCTTTCTCTTCTAGTGAAATGCATGGTTCTTGGATATGGCAATCGTTGAATTGTTGTCACAATATATTGTTGTCGGTCCTTCTTGTTTCTGTTGAAGACCTTCCAAAACTCTGCGTAACCATACTATTTGACATGTTGCTGATGTTGCTACTACATACTCTGATTCTGTTGATGAAATAGCCACAATGGGATGCTTCTTTGATGCCCATGAAATCACCCCTGATCCAAGATGACAAACATGACCGGAAGTGCTCTTCCTGTCATCTAAAATTCCTGCAAAATCAAATTCAGTGAAACCTATCAAAACATCATACTCGGTGCTTGAGTATAAAATTCCATAACTTGAAGTCCCTACAACATATCGTAAAATCATTTTTTCAACTTGCCAATGCGAGTCTTTGGGAGACTCCATGAACCTGGAAATCAAGCTGAAAGCATACATAATATCTGGTCTCGTGCTATGAGATACATGAGACTTCCTACAAGTCTCTTAAACATTGTTGGATCTACTTTGGGAATATCATATTCTTTGCTCAACTTTGTACCTATTTCCACTTGTGTAGGTGTCGGTTTGCAATTAATCATTCTGAATCGCTTAAGCACTTCATTAGCATATTTACTTTGAGAGATAAATATAACTTTTTCTAACTGTTCTACCTCTAAGCCAAGAAAGAACTTCATTAATCCATGTTCTATCATCTCGAACTCTTTCTTCATAGCTGCCTTCAAGTCATCTACTGATAGGTCACCTATAAAAATCATATCATCAATATATAAACAAACTATTAAAATTTGTCCGTGTTGATTTAACTTTGTGTAAAGGGTTGGTTCGCTAGTGCTTCTGCTAAAAATCCTTGTTGATTAGATAAGAATCAATTCTGTTGTACCAAGCTCTTGGAGCTTGCTTGAGCCCATATAGATATTTATTCAACTTATAAAAAATTTCTTCATGTTCTTTGATTTCATACCCTTGTGGTTGCTCCATATAAATTTATTCTTCAAGAATGTCAACTTGACATCCATCTGATACACTTTCACTTTGTTTTGGGTTACTATTGCTAGGACTGATATCACTGTGTCCAATCTTGCCACTGGTGAAAATGTTTCTCCAAAACCAATTCTTGGTTGTTGTAAGAAACCTTTTGCTACTAACCTTGCCTTGTACCTATCAATTTCACCTTTTTCATTGAGTTTGGTCTTATAGACCCACTTCATACCAATAGGTTTCTTATATTTTGGCAGGTCAACTAGATCCCATGTACCATTTCTGTCAATGGAATCTATCTCTTCATCCATAAGTTTTACCCAATGCTCTTCTTTTATTGCCTTTTCATAAACCACAGGTTGACTAGCAATATAAGAAAAAATGGTATTTGCATCCAATTCATCATAAATATATTCTAATCTTCTAGTCTTTCTATTACTGTGATCAGATTCATTACCTGATTGCAGACTAGGATTATATCGATATGTTGATCTTGATGCTTCACCTCGAACTGATTTTTTAGGTATCCTTGCTGGATTATTTGCTGCTGGTGAATATTCTACTGGACCCTGTTGTCCAATTAGCTCTTCTTCTTCTTTATCTTCTAGTTGGGGTATTGCAGCTCCCACAACCTTGTCTATGGTTCCATCCCATGACTCTTCCTCCTTGAATAACACATCTCTGCTGATGATAAACTTTTTGTTAATAGTGTTATATTGTTTGTAGGATTTAGATTCTTCACTGTATCCAAGAAAGATACATTTCTCACTCCTTTCATCTATATTTTTTCTTAGTTGTTTAGGAACATGAGCATAAGTAATGCAACCAAATATTCTGAAATGAGAAACATTACAACTCATACCTGTCCATGTTTCCTCTGGTACTCTGTTCTTCACAATTTTGGTGGGATATATGTTCAACACATGAACACCACAAGCCACTGCCTCTCCCTAAAAATCATGGGACAAGTTCATTCCTTTCAGCATGCTCCTTTCCATATTCATGATGCTTATGTTTTTGCGTTCTGTAACACCATTCTCCTGATGTGTATATATTGCAATGAATTGCCTCTTGATTCCATGATATTTGCAGTAATCACGAAATTCCTTTGAGTTATATTCTCCCCCTCCATTTGATCTCAATACTTTGAGTTGATGACCACTCTTTTTTTCAACCAGAGCCTTAAATTCCTTGAACTTGCCAAAATTTTCAGAATTCTGATGAAGGAAATATACCCATGTTTTTCTACTGAAATCATCAATGAATGTAAGAAAATAATAGCTTCCACCAATTGACCGAGTCTACATTGGACCACACAGATCAGTATGAACAAGTTTTAGAGGTACATGTGCTCTTCTAGACATACGTTTAGGGAAGCTATCCCTATGCTGCTTTGCAATGATGCAACACTCACAACTGTTTGTTGGCTCCTTCATAGGGGGTGATCCTTTTACCATCTCTTTCTGATGCAACAACTTTAGACCACCAAAGTGAAGATGTCCATATTTGAAATTCCATAACCAATAATCATCCATGCATATGGATTTTTGAGCAAAAGAGCTTACCTTCATGCTGTGTAAAATTAGTCACAGCAAATCTAATGAACAAGTAAATCAATCACAATAGATGAAACTCAGAAAATATGGTGTAAACTGTGCAAAAGCATGCATCAGTGCTCTATAATCCAAATAAGGGTGAAAATACAATACAATACTGTCCCAATGAGTGATCAATTTGAATTGCCTAAGGAGGTCATTCGAATTAACTGAATGGCATAGCTTGGCTCCAACTAGGAGTCCTCATCATCAATCAATGGTGATCATCAATGCACAAGTCACTATCAAACAAGTGTCAAACTGAGTCTAACTGAGTGTAATAAGTGTAACTGATGGTAAGAGGCACTAATCTAGGGATGGAGGGTGCATGAGGGCTTAACTGCACTCAGAACTATCAGTCATGTCTCATCGGAGGTCAATCGGAGTGATAACATCAGTTATGGGTCAATCAGAGGTAAATCGGAGTGATAACTGAAGTGTAACTGGACTGGTAGGTGAAAAAGGCACCCTTCTTCAGTGGAAGGTGAGAACTAGGCGCATGATAGGCTAGGAAGGCTTAAAATGAGTGGTAAGTAGCTCCCAAGTGCTGGGAGACTAAGGACTAGGTGCTGGAGGCATCATACTGGTGACTGGACAGCATGCAGGTGCATGCAATGCATGCAAAATGCAAAATGCATGCAAAGTACAAAAGTGAATGATGAGATATCCTAACACCCCCCCTCAAGCTATACTATGATGTAAAAAATAAAATGTAGGGCCCTGGTTACTGAGACCAAAGGTCACCCCAATACAATAATCCAAAAAATGTTGAAATAAGCTAAGTGAGGAAAGAGGGAAAACCCAGTGGGATGAAAACCCCCCCTTAAGCTAAACATAAAAATGGATCTAATCTATCTCCACCATGATGAAACTCACCCCCAACAGTGAACGGATGTAAGAGAAATTCTTCTCAGTGAAGCTCTTGGTGAAGATGTCTGTAATTTTCTCATCGGTAGGGCAATATTGCAGAATGATGGTGTGATCATGCACCAACTCTCAAATGTAGTGCATATGAATCTCAATGTGTTTGGTCCTTTGCCGCTGAACTGGATCGGTGGAGATCTTAATAGCACTTTGATTGTCACAAAATAGGACATTCAAAGTAGTTCTACCAAAATCAAACTCGGAAAGAATACCCTAAAACCAAACTGCCTGAATGCACGCATTGACTGCCCCTCGATACTCTGCCTCTGCTGAAGAAAGTGCAATGGCTGCCTGCTTTTTGCTTGACCAGAAAATAGGCCCATGTCCAATCATTAAAACATATCCAGAAGTGGACTCCCGATCTATTCTATCACCTGCCCAATCTGAATCAGTAAAACCAATGAAATCTAGCTCAGAATCTGCAGCATAATGTATGCCAAAATGTTTTGTACCTTGCACATACTACAATATCCGCTTGGATTCCCGCCAATGAAGCTCATGGGGCTGCTACATATACCTTCATACAGCACTCATGGGATAAGATATATCAGGCCTTGAGTCTGTCAAGTAGAGAAGTGAACCAATCAACTATCGATACATAGTGCAATCTGCAAGCGGTGTAGTATTTCCCTCTTCAAGACTGATTCCTGAGAGGAATGGAAACGGAGCAGCCTTACATTCTGCCATATTAAACTTTAATAGTAGGTATTTAGCATACGGTTTCTGAGATAATGTGATCCCATCAAATTTTTGAGCTATCTCTAAGCCCAAAAATTGCTTAAGCAAGCCCAAATCGCTCATATCAAAAGCTAGATTTAAAGCGGTTTTCAGCTTGTTAATTGTAAGGAGAGTGCTACCAGTAATGAGAATAAAATCAACATATAAAACCACAATAAAAAAATTACCTTTAACTTGCTATAGGTACACATTAGGATCAGATTTGCATCTTTTGAAATTATGAGAAAGAAGGAAGGAGTCCATCTTTGCGTACCAAGCTCTTGGGGCCTGTTTCAATCCATACAAAGATTTCTTCAATATGCAAACTAATGATGGATATGATATGTATCCTTCTGGTTGTTTCATATATACCTCCTCATCAAGGTCTCCATGTAGAAAAGCACTCTTCACATCCATGTGGTGCACTTCCCAGTGCTTGGATGCGGAAATGGCCAAAACTAGGTGGATGGAATCCATCTTTGCAACTGGTGCAAAAGTCTTAGTGGAGTCCACACCTTGGACTTGGGAGAAACCTTTTGCCACCAACCTAGCTTTGTAGTTGCTGATAGAGCCATGAGCAGAAACCTTCATGCAGTATATCCACTTGCATTGAACTAATTTTCTTCCAGGTGGAAGAGAAACTAGCTCCCATGTATTATTCTTTTGAAGAGAATTGTACTCTTCATCCATGGCGGTTTGCCATCATGGATCTCGGTGGGCATGATAGTATGATTTGGGATCTGAACCAATCATCAAATAAAATTTCTCAGATAATAATGGATCAGAAAAAGAAAGAGTCGTACCTGCTCTTTGATAGTCTGCTCTTGTTCTCCTTGGATCAGCAGGATTTTCAATGTTTGGAGCAGCAAATTGTAGAGTGTTTTGGGCCCACTTTGGTAACTAAGGAGGATCATTATGGTCTGATTCCGAACCTGATATGTCATGGCCATCAAATTCTGATATAATATCAAAGATATCAGATCCAATGATTTCTTCATAATCACTTGAATCTTCTTCTTGTGGAGGGTGCAAATCGACAGTGTTTTCCTCAACTAGTTTCAGATCTGGCAGCGGTTCATCAAAATTCACACTTCGCTCTATGAATACCTTTTTGGATCTGCTATTCATGAGTTTATATACTTTTGATTATTCCCCATATCCTATCAGGATACATTCAATACTTTGTGGATCCAAATATTTTCTCTTATCATAAGGAATTCTAGCCCATGCAGTGGAGCCAAAAACCCTCAAATTGGGCACATCCGGTTTGAGACCAAAGAATGCTTTGAAAAGGAGTTTTACCTTTCACGGATGAATGTGGAACTCGGTTCTGAATATATGCAGCAACATTAATGGCTTCAGCCCAAATATTTGCATCCAAACCTTTTGACTCAAGCATGCAGGTAGCCATCTCTTTCAGTGACCGATTCTTCCTTTCCACTACACCATTCTACTGGGGTGTGTAGGGAACTGTATGTTGGATTTGAATTCCGCTTTCAGCACAAAGTTGCAGAAAATTGGTCTTGATATATTCTCCTCCATTATCAGATATAAGAGCTTTGATCTTGCTCTCAGTTGTGGTCTCAAAAGAAGCCTTAAAATCCTTGAATTTTTCAAGCACTTCTGACTTGTTTTTGAGAAAAAATACCCAAGTAAAGCGGTAGAAGTCATCGATGAATGTCAAAACATACCTTGAACCATTCATGGACATATTTGGCAGTAGATCACTGATATCATAATGTATGAGGCCCAACATGGTGGAAGCTCTGCTAGCTTTTCCATGGTCGAACCTGTGCTCGGGGTGCTTCCCAACAATACAACCGGGGCAAATTCCCTTCGAGGAATGGAGTTGTGGAAGACCATCTAATATGGATTTCTATTGTAGCAGAAGCAAATAATTGTAATTAAGGTGTCCAAACTTTTCATGCCAAAGCCTACTCACCTCGTTGCCATGATTGAGGAGATCAGTGGGATTTTCAAGTGGCACAAAGTGAGAAAACTCATAGTATTTTGCAGTGTTGTTTTCCTTTCCGACTGCAATAAGTCTTCCACTTTTGATATCAGAAATTTTGACATTGTTAGGGCTGAATGTAGCTTGCTTCAGTTCACCAGTGTGTGTCATTTGATACACAGAAAGTAGATTTGAAGCCAAGGAAGGCACATAGAGAACATTCTGGAAGCTTCCATGCTCTACATGGATGGTACCTTTTCCCTTCGAAGAAATTTTTGAGTCATCTCCCAAATGGATGGGGATGGAGCTGCTTGGATCGAATGAAGAGAAGGAGTCAATGTTTTCATCCATATGATTCGAGGCACCAGAATCTATCAGTAGAGTGGTGGGTTTTGAAACAGCTGCCATGAGTGCTTGACCTCTTTCATGATCATCATTCCTATCCTTCTTCTGTGCATCGTCGGGAAGACATATGCTGTTCTTTTCCAAAAGGAGTGCCATTTGATCTATTTTTTTCTTCATGCATGAAATTTCAGGATGAAATCCACGTTTGCAATAAGAACACTTAGATTTTTCCTTGCCCTCTTTACCCTTTTGCTTGTTCCTCGAAGCAGATGGTGCTTCTGGTTGCTTGCCTTTATCTCTTTGCTTGGTAGGTTCGAATTTGGGCTTCTCTTTCCTTTGCTTTCCTTTACCATTTGAATTCTTGGGTCCTTGAGCAAAGAGGGATGAATCTTTGGAGTTTATGGACCCCATTTGAATCAACTTATCATGCTCTTTTGTGACGGACTCAATGAAGGCATTCAAGGTAGGCATCTTCCAATTCGGGGTAGTTAGCCGACTGGAATTGAAAGTAGAGACAAATATAGAGTAATCTTTCCCAAGCTTTGTGAGAATGGAGAGGATCAATTGCTTATCCTCTTTCACAACACCATTGTTCTTCAACTACAATGACAAGTGCTTGAATTTTGTGCAAAACTCATTGATGGTCTCAAAATTCTCAGGACTAAGGGAAATCAATTCATTTTCCAATTGAAAGGCCCTAAGCTCGTCCTGCTTGCCAACGATATTGTCAAGTTGCTTCCATATTGCTTTTGGAGTCTTAAATCCGCTGAGATGGAAGTGAAGATCCTTGGAAATGGAGAGGCAAAGGAGACAAGAAGCTTCATCAAGCTTATTGTAGTGTTTGGTTCTTTCCGACAATGTGCTTGGCTCCAATTCAAGGCCAATAGTGACTCTATAGAACCCTTTTGAGCATAATATAATATCCATATCATCTTTCCATTCAAAATAATTGAAGGGAGTAAAAACTGGCTTGGAAGAAGAGTATTCCATCTCAAATAGTGAGTGCACTTGATGTAGAAGAACTTGTCAAACACAAGAGAGTGAATGCAATTGGTGAAGATGATTAACCTGCAAATCACAATCAAAACAAGAACAGTAAGGTCGAACAATCCACCCTTTTAGAGTTGCATCACACCTGGGATTGGAGATCAAGCAAGTTGAATGGGTCCAATGTATCAAATCCAGAAATTATGTGGAAAACTCAAGCTTCTGGACTGGATTGGAGTGTATTTTTCTGCTTTGCATGCACATGAGCAAATGCACATGAGATATTTCATGTCAAAACTTCAATAATTTTGAGCAAATTCACTCAAATATTCTTGTAGAACACCTGTAGAAAAGAGATCTTGTCCCTGCAATGGCTCTGATACCATGTAAAATTAGTCACAACAGATCTAATGAATAAGTAAATCAATCACAATAGATGAAACTCAGAAAATATGGTGTAAACTATGCAAAAGCATGCATCAGTGCTCTATAATCCCAATAAGGGTGAAAATACAATACAATACTGTCCCAATGAGTGAGCAATTTGAATTGCCTAAGGAGGTCATTCGAATTAACTGAATGACATAGCTTGGCTCCAACTAGGAGTCCTCATCATCAATCAGTGGTGGTCATCAATGCACAAGTCACTGTCAAACAGGTGTCAAACTGAGTCTAACTGAATCTAACTGAGTGTAATAAGTGTAACTGATGGTAAGAGGCACTAATCTAGGGATGGAGGCTCAGTGGAGGGCACTTGAGGGCTTAACTGCACTTAGAACTGTCTGTCATGTCTCATCGAAGGTCAATCAGAGTGATAACATCAATTATGGGTCAATCAGAGGTAAATCAGAGTGATAAATGAAGTGTAACTGGACTGGTAGGTGAGAAAGGGGCCCTTCTTCAGTGGAAGGTGAGAACTGGGTGCATGACAGGCTAGGAGGGATTAAACTGAGTGGTAAGTAGCTCCCGAGTGCTGGGAGACTAAGGACTAGGTGCTAGAGGCATCATACTGGTGACTGGGCAGCATGGGGATGCATGCAGAATGCATGCATGCATGCAAAATGCATGCAAAGTACAAAAGTGAATGATGAGATATCCTAGCATGTTGCAATTCATGACTAGTGGATGCATCCTATTACTAGTCACTTGTATTTTGATGATCAACTGTTTATTCGAGGGTTTGTCATATATTTCACAATTTGATCCATCAAAGACAAGTCCAAATTTATTTCCAGTAAGTTTCCCAATGCTAAGCAGATTGTGATTCAATCCTCAATCATAATATACATCTGTGATTGTCTTTTGTTGGCCTTGTTTGGTCAGAATGTTGACAACTCATTTGCCAAGAACTGGAACTACCTCATCCGTGCCAAATTTGACCTCTATCTTCACTAATTCATCTAGGTCTTCAATTAGACCTCTATCACTTGTCATATAGTTACTGCAACCACTATCTAAAATCCAAAGTCCCTTTGGGATTTTGTGTGCAGCATGACATGTAAGAAATAACATATCTTCTTTGTTCTCAGAGGTATTAGTGACATTTGCATTATGTTTTTCCTTATCATCCTTTTTCATTTTACATTCATTAGCATAATGACCAAATTTATTGCAATAATAACACTTAACATTAGATTTATCTAACCTCTTTTTGTTGAACTTCCCACCATCATTGTTATGTTCGTTATCTTGATCTTCCTTGCCATTGCTTCGGCCATCTCTGCCTCTTCCTCTTGATCCTCCTTTGCCTCTGCCTCTTCCTCTACCTTTTGAGAATGAGACTTGTTCTTTAAAATCATTCTCCAAAGAGGACTCTTAATTCTTGTTGATTCTGGATTCATATAATAGCAATGATCCTGTCAACTCATCTACAGACATAGTGCTTAGATCCTTTGCTTCTTCTATTGTTGCAACTTTCAGATCAAATTTGTTGGGTAGGGATCTCAGAACCCTTTCAACCACCCTTTGATATTCAATATTTTCACCATAGGTATTCAGTTGATTAATAATCCCCATGACTTCAGTCATGAAAGAATCCACTGTGTCTGATTCTTTCATCTTCACATATTCAAAATCTCTTCCAAGGTTTTGGATTTTAGCACTTTGTACCTTACCAACACCCTGATAACTAGCCGCCAAGGTTTCCCATGCCTCTTTGGTGTACAATGAAGCTGATATGTTTGGAAATACGTTGTTATCCAAAGCATTCATTATGTGATGCAATGCCTTCTCATCCTTCTTCCTGTGAATCCTCAGGATATCCTTTTCTCCATTTGATAGGGCTTGATAAGTTGCGGCATCTATTGGTTTGGAATAGCCATGCACGGCATTATCCCACACATATTCTGATATGAGATAAAAATCCATCCTCGTGGCCCAGACATTATAGTCATTTTTCCCCGTAAGAAGAGAAATATGAGACTGATTGTTGCTGCTAGAAGCCATAGATACTCTAGAGTCTTTCAATGGCTCTTTCAAAAAATCTCATTGATTTTCAATAAATTCTCTTTTAAAAAGGAGACTCCACTTCACCCCTTAAAAGTTTTAATAAAAAAAACTTTAAAAAAAATCTCCTTGTTTAAATAATTTTTGAACCCTTTAATAACCTTTTACAAAAGATTTGTTTTTTTTAATTAAAAAAACTTAAAAAAAAAAATTCAAAGCTTTAAAAATATTAAAATTAAAAAAATAAAAAATTATGCAAGACTTTTAAATTTCACGTAGATTCCACCGTCCATGTTCAAAACAATTCGATGGGTTGAGTTATATAAAACAAAAACCTCAAATTTCCGCTCCCCTCGTAACTATAGGAATGCGACAGTCTTCATATATTTTTGCTCCTTGTGCAATTGGAGAGGCACGGAAATATTCACCCCTTATAACTATAGGAGCGCTATAGTCCTCAAATAATTTTGCTATCTCTGGTATTGGAAAGGCGTGAAAATCATCAGAAAATTTTAATTCCTAGAGTGTGTCCATGATTATCACTCCCTCTCAGAGGAGATAGGCATAAAAATTTCTGTGAAGCTTTAAAAACATCCTTGCACACTCTGAGATCTTCTTTCTTTTCTCCGATCGATCTTCTTCCAATGCTCTGATACCAATCTAAAGGTTGGAGGCGGAATAAAACACAAAGATTATGTAGAACGAGCTACAACTTCTCAATCTTTATTGATAAATGGAATATCAACTGATGCAATTACAATCAAACTCTGAAGGTGTATTTAAACACTTATGGAAAACCTAAACCTAAAAGCTAACCTAGCTTTTGCATGCATGCTTTATTAACTCAACTGAACTGAACTTCTAAATAGAGCTAAATCTAAAGCTAAATCCAGTGGTAGTAATTACTATTTCTAACACATTTTTGCACTACTAATTGAAAATTGAGGATTATATAAATCCTTCACAAATAATGGTGATAATATGGAGCTAAAATGACATGTGTCTTATAGTGTTTATTCCTTAGTTGTTGAATGCAAAGTTCAAAGGTGCCATGCCTTCACAACTTCTAGGTGCATTAACTTTCCTACCAAATTTAACCCTCACAACGCTCTTACTAGCCCAAGAAATGATCATACTCATCCTCTAAACCCTAAATTTCCTAAGCCTTCTACCACTAGTGGGCCAAACCATTGGTGTCACTTACATCAAACACACACCCATTTTGTTGTAGATTATCATTCTCTCAAATGTCAAGATACCTTTCAAGCAATTTTAATCAATTAGTATTACTCAAGATATAAATACCTAACCAAAGATACCTCCCCTCAAATAGATCCCAAAGTTGTTTTGTTACCAAACCCTAACACAACATATCCATCCCTCCCTATTCTTACCCATGATGACATTGATTCATCTCATAATTTCCTTTACACTCATAAATACCAGATTAAATATTAGATAGACACTATCATACTTGAAAATGGAAACCAATAGAACCTCATCTCTGTATAATATCAGTTGTGTACAACAACCACGAGGGGTCATTTGGTAGGAATTATCCTATCACATCCATTCATATTAGGGAATAAACTATGCTATGGAAATGAGAAATTATATTTCTATGTATTAAGGGGCCAAGGGGGCTTAATTATGTTTTATGGAAATTCAATTAATTAGGGTATATTTTATTACATTTCATGTAGAAGCGGTGGAGGGGAGGGAGAGGGAAAATTAGGGGACAATGGCATGAGGTATTTAGTTTGATGGAAAATGGATACTCAATAGGCATGTAAGATGGTTAATGCTAGTGCTCTATTGAATGGTTTTCATGTTTCTCATGTGCTTGGTTGGCTAATGGATCTTCAAATTATTAATGAAATTGAGGTAATGAAGGATTAGTATTTCTATACTTTATGTGATTGTTATCAAGTGGAAGTGTAGTAAAGGTGCATATTTCATGTCTAGAAATCATGTGTTTTTTTATGCCTTTCAATGTAGCTTTCCTTTTTTAGTCCATTTGAATTTATTTTTAACTAGAAATTTCATTTTGTGTGATATTTGAATTCAACCCATTCACTAGAGAGCATCTAGGTTTGTGCATTGCGACCTTGTCCCTTTGTAATATTCCTAAAGAAATCCTCATGCAATCCTTGGTTGACCCCATTTTCCCATTGTATAAAAAACTAGTCTTTGATTCCTTCGAGACTCTAAATTTTACAAAAACCACAACACTTTGTTTTTATAAATTTACTCTTCATTTTCACCATGTACTCCATTGTTAAAATCTAGTAATCCTACCCTAGGGAATCTACCTTTGATTTAGAGAAGAGATAGCCTAAAGAGACAAAAACGGTTAGGCATGGTGACAATGACCTCCCTCTTAGTTGTCCATAAGATTGATTTTAGCAATTCAATATTAATATGTTAGTTTGTGTTCTTACATGGAATAAAAAGCACCTCTATGATGATGGATATATTCTTAATGGTAGAAAAATTAGTGGAGGTGTAAAACCCTCTGGTGTAGCCCCTAGACATATGTTGTGGTTATTATTTGTGTTGTGATGTGGCACGAGGTGTCGGTACTATGGTTTGAAAAATCTTATTATTATGTTGGACATTATTAATTAATTAATAAATTAAAACAACTAGATCAACCGATGCCACAAAAGAGAGTATGATGAACCGTGATGTTATGAACAAGGGGTTGTGAAAAAAATGTTACCTTTGTGTTTGTGTCTATGTTGATGGTATACACCCTTCTTGTGGACTTGGTGGACCCTCTTGGATATGTACCCTCACATGTTATGTTACTCATTGGTTTCATTTATTTCGGGATTAATTTTTATTAGTGTTAGAGTCTCTCTCTCTCTCTCTCTCAATCTCACCTAGTGCGCCCTCTTGAGTTGGGTTAGTGTGTCTCTTAGTGTAGCCTCATGATGTGTAAGGGTTTGTGCACAAAGTTGAGGGACCCTTTAGATGCAATTCTGCACATAAATATGCATGTTTTTCTCCGCTCTTTACAGCATGACATACATTATCATTATTGACGAAATTTTAGGCATAGATAGAATTTTTTATGCAGATTCCAAATATGTAATTTAAAAAAAAAATATTGAGATTTTCTATTTATTTCCTAATTTTCTTGTTTCATCACTCTGTTGGTCAAAAAACATATTGTTAGTGTTTATTCCATCACTTTTTCATTTCAAAACCATTTAAAAAAAAATTGTATGTTGCACTAGAAGACACCGACCTCTACATGCTATAAAAATTTCAAGTCGAAATAACTGCATCAAGACCTTGAAAGGCTGCACCCACATTTGACGTATTGCTCTCGAGGTTTGATCACTTACATAATTAAAAAAAAAATTAAACATTTAATTTTGGAAAAATAGCACTGCACTAGTGCTACGGGTTCTATACATGCCTACCAATTTGTGTATCCCAAAACAATCATTTAGGCATTGAAAGGCTGCACCCACAAAAACATATACCTTATCATTTTCCAAAAAAATAAAAAGTGACTGTTAGAAAACATGAAATTTGACATAGTTATGTAAATTTTCAATACTTAAAACTTATATATTTGGAAACGTGACTCAATTTTCTACGTTTCATCTTTTTTACTCGATGCAAGATATCTTGTGTAAGAATGTCAAAAAACCAAGTAAGTTGAGGGATGCCTGATTTTTCATTTTTTATTGCATCTAACGCGCCAAAAGTGACCCTCATTAGCTTGCACATGCCTTATACGAACTATTACACCAAAACCTTGAGATGTTAGTGAAGGCCGCCCACCAGGATCTTAACATCCCACCATGCTCCGCAATCCAGAATCTGGGTTGGATGTGCGCCCGTACGGTGGTGTCCCCTTTGCGTCGTACGAGCCCCGGGCGAACACTGCAATACCGGCGTTGCCACCCGCTCTGTGACTTGAACCTGGGTGGAGGCTCTCATACCAGATGATACGAACCGTTACACCAAAACCTCGAGATGTTAGTGAAGGCTTCCCACCAGGATCTTAACAATGCTCGTCACTCCTATTTGCTATTTTTTGAATGTAACTCTCACGATTCTGACTCTCTCTCTCCCAATTCGAATTGCTCATGAAGGAATTGGATTTTCTTGTGTGTTGGCTAGTCACACTTGTGTGTTGGTTCATGTTTTTGCTCTTGTGCTTGTGTTTGGCACTTGTGGTTCGATGTTGGATACTCTTTGTATGATATGCTTGCTGGTCATTATGCCCTTGCTGATCGTGTTCCCAACTTGAGTTACTCTAGAATTGCCACCATTTTGTCCTGGAATTGCCTCTGGATATCCTGGATTGGAAGTGATGTGGAATCCACTTTCCATTGGATTTGAGGTTGGACTGATTTATCCTGAAAAATTTGTCCTGAAATTTCCTTTGGATATCCTGGATTGGAAGTGATGTCGAATCCACTTGCCATTGGATTTGAGGTTGGACTGATGCATTTCTGAATCTTTTCTCCTAGAGCCACTGGAATTTCGCTGGATTGGAAGTGCTACTTGCCAGTGGGTTGTGGTTGGACTGTTGTCCTCGAGCCACTGGAATTTCCCTTGAGTGGAAGTAGAGGCAACACTTTCCATTGGGTTATGGTTGGACTAATTTATTGATAGAATTCATGGTTGAGTGCGCTCTTTCTTGTGGCATCATGGTTCTAGCTCGGGGGTGACCATTGCAAAGTGAGTTTTGTCTTGCATTGTGTCTACGGTTTGGTGGAACGTGGCACGGTTGATTTCGGTTGCGTATTTTGCAAGATAAATGCTTTATCTTATGTTTATTTAATTTATTTGGATCTAATATGATTTATTGGGCTGACATGAAATTTTTGATGAAATGTATGAGGTAATTGTGGAAGAAATCTCTCATGGAATTGAATCTATTTATGCAAGTAAATTTTGTGAAGGAATTCGAAACTAGTTTTTGGTATTTTGTGCACAAATTGTTTGAGGAAATGATTCTTTGAACCTCTTATATAGAAATGATATTTCTTCCACTTTTCATTATATAATGTGTATTTTGATGTATCAGTACCTCGGAATGTTTTAAGACACTTCTCTTTGATGCTTCAACCTTTTATTCGAAAACTAGTTCTTCGATTGGATTGTTTTGCGTAGTTTGGAGACTTGGCACATGAAGTGTTTGTAAAAAATGCCTGATTTTACTTTTAATTCTTATGTATGATAAATAAAATTGAAATTTGTATGAGAATGTGAGGGTAAATCTTCTTGATAGTGCTTGGGAAATGTCTACCGAAATTCTAGATCAATTTTCAATTTCTAGCTCTATCAATGGAATTATTTGAGTAGATTTGTGACTTTTCATATGAAGTGTTTGAAGAAATGTTTGAATGAGATATATCTATTTTATGAATTATAAAACATGTTATTTGGATTTTTAATGGAATTTAAATGATTCTATGAGTTGTGGATTTAATTATTCTAGCGATTCTTAGAATTACTAGTCAATTCAGATGAGTAGAAATAACTAGTTTTGTGAATTATTTAATGGAATGCATATGGGTGGAAAGATACATCCATATCAATTTAAATGACCCCTGATTATATCCATGAGATACTATAGTCATATATTTCTCTTTATTTGGCATTTGGAAAGTTAAATTGGAAACTAGGCACATTGAGGTGAAAATTGATAACTAGTTGTGGATTGAAATCTGTGTTTTCGTAAAACCGGAATGCTATAGCCATGTGCTCTGTTTCTAACATGTTATTGTGGTTTAGGTGGATAATTATCAGGTGTGATCCTTTACTTATGGATGCATTACATTTTGGTTCAGTTATTTAGACTCAATTCGTTATGGTGAATGTTAACTAGTTTCATTGGAATTGATAGAAAATATCACCTTATGTGCATTTGGAATGATATGAAAATAAAAATTTATTTGGATGTATGTGCATAGTTAAATATATGTATAATGGATGTAGGTTCACTTTTTGGTTCATTGGCATGGTTGTGTGTTGAATCTGTGCAAGACTAGTTGTTTGTGTTAAATACTAGTTAACTAGTCTTGTGGAGTCATTTTCGTAATTGTTTTGTTTAATTAATTGGAAAATGATAATTAGGCCTTATTCACACAATATTAGGTGCTAATTATCCATTGGGATTTATAAATTATGATTAGTTGATAAACAAATGAATTTATGATAAGTACCGTCAATTATGCGATAAGTGTTGCAATTAGTACACCAATTACTAGTTAATCATGATTAAGTGAAATGACCTTTTTAGGTGCAAGTAACATGTGTTATGGATTGAGATGGATGCATAATGATTTTATATAGTGTTGGATAATATTTACCAAAATTGGTTCAATTTTCTTGATCATTTATGAATGTTATTTTAATTTATTTGGAATTATTGATATTTTGTCATAATTAAATTGTAGAAAATGAAATTAAATATTTATTAAAATTATTTCCCTGTGCTAAAATATTCTAATTAGACATATAAAGCTAATGATATGTCCTTAATACCCTTTGATAGCCCCGGGGGACATTACAAGTGGTATCAGAGCTATGGTTCCAACACTGTGGCTGTTGGGCCTGTTATGGATTCATAACTCTGTTTATATGCATTTGGAATTTATAGATGTGCTTTGTGAAATAATTTTAACCTCCCTTATGTTAATAGAAGAATCATAATCCTTGACTAATGGCTAATTCAGAGATAAGTTTGAATGTATTTTTATTTCTTCTCAATTTCAAAGGTCAAGTGGTTATGGATCTATTAGTATATGTAATATATTAACATAGATTAGTATATATATGGTAAGGTGTGATATATAAATAGTGTATAAAGTAAATAATTATGTATATATGTATATGATATGTAATTATATAAGATATATAAAGATGATATAGTTTTATTATTATTAAATATTAATATGATTTATTAAGTGGCATTTATATCTTATATGGATTTTGGATTTTCTATTGATGATATGATTTTATAGGATTATTATGCCACTTGGATGGTGGTGGTTACATTGATGAGTAGCTCGTTATGTATTTTGGGTAAATAGGCCACTTGTCTTAATAGTGGTTAGATTTTCTTTTTTTATTTTTATTTTTCAATGTATGTGAGTAACTCCTTGCATATTTTTTGAGGAAATGAGCCACTTGTCCTTAATGGTTCAGATTCTCTTCTATTTTATTTCTTTATTTTATTTGTGGAGATGTCATTCTTTGTCTATTTTTGGAGGAAATGGGCCACTTGTCGTAATGGTTCATATTCTCTTTATTTTATTTTATTTTGTGTGTAAGAAGGTAGTGTAGTAGTGTCTGATAATATTGCATGACATAAATTTAAATATGTATAACATAATATGTCATGCAAGATAGATTAGGGGTATATGATATTGAATATAACATCACTAGTACATGTGGACATTTTTCCCACGGAAAATCGTTGCTATTGCAACACTTTTGCGTTGCTATAGCGACTAACATGACCCCTTCTTTTTGTGGGAAAACTTTCGTCGTTGTAGCAACACTTGCAAAAGTTTGTCACTATAGTGACATACATGACATGGACCATGATTTGTTTTAAAAACTAAATTGCATCGCTATAGAAACACTTTTTTCGTCGCTATAGCAATGAAGTTCTGTCTCTATAGCGATGACGTAGTATAGCAAATTCCGACGAACTTGCTATACTAGCGACGGACATTTCCGTCGCTAGTATAACAAGTTCGTTGGGACTTTCTACAGTGAGGGAGGTCCTTTGATTTTTTTTTTTTTAAATATGGGACTCCGTCGCTCTAACGATGACCCTTCGTCGAAGCTTGTTAGGGATTTTCAGCTCTATAGTGAAGAACATCTCTATTTTAAAATAAATAAATGAATGAATTGACCCAATTGCTCCTCAAGTGCTCCTTATCCTCTACCTTAAGAATCCCGGAACCCCAGATCGGATTGTTTCTTGCATTTTAGCAAAGTATCTTACAATGTAGTGGTGGCTATATGAACGTGGAAATAAATCTTCAATAAAAAGATATGTTTAATATCAATGTGAAACCAAATCCGAATAGTAGATCCAATAAACAACTATATGAAAATAGTACGCCAACAATGACACGTCCTTTCAATTATTTTGGTTTCAAGCTCATAGCCAGTTATGGAACGTGTCTCTGGAAGGCTTAGTTTGCTAATGTAGTAATATAGCATGAATGAATGATTATATTTACACTTCAATAATTTTGAATATGATTTGCATGCCATTTTGAGGCTGTAAAGTAAGAACAATAATGGGGGAATAGCAGATACAATAAACAGCTATATAAAAATAGTACGGCAACAAGGACACGTCCTTTCAATTATTTTTGTTTCAAACTCACAACCAGTTATGAAATGTCTCTTAGTTTGCTAACGTAGTAATTATATAGCATGAATGCATCATTATATTTACACTTCAGTACTTTTGAATATGATTTGCATGCCATGTTGAGGCTGTAAAGTAAGCACAGCATCAGGGGCATGCTTGTAAGCAGGAGAGAGACTGAATGACAATTTCTGTAAAATCATGGATAGGACAGTCTTGGCCTCCAACATCGCAAAATTTTATCCAACACAATTTCTTGGACCCAAGGAAAATGGAAATAAGGCATTTGGGTGAATGGCTACCCTTGAAGTACCCTCAGCAAATCTCTCTGGCTTAAACAAGTTTGCATTTGGACCCTAGAACTTCTAATTATGATGTACTGCCAAAATTGGTAAGTTAAAGGCTGCGCCTTTCGAAAGAGAGAACTGGCCCAGCTTTATCTCTTTGTATGCTTTTCTTACGATCATAGTGGCAGGCGGATATAACCTTAAAGTTTCATTCAATACCATAATCATCTACCAAATGGAAATCATAGAAAAAAAAATCTTCAATACAATGTAAATGGCAAAGAATCGACAAATTAAAATCTAAATAGCTGCAGAGCTTACCAGGTTGATTAGGACATTACTGGGAAACAACCCTTCTAACCAGGAGAACATGGACCTAACTACTATGTAGGTAGCTACTTGTAATCAAAACCATAATTACCATGTTTGAATTCAAATTTGGATTTGAGTTCGGTTCGATTCAAAACAATTGAAATAAAAAAATTTAATTCTAAAAAAATTCCCCAATACACCTCTTTAGCATAATTGGTAAACAACTCAATATTTATACCAAATAAAATTTATATATTCAATACTCCTAATTTAATAGTGAAAATCAATTTAGAATTTACGCTTGATAGAAGCAGACAACTACAACTAGGCAGCTTGATTGAAGTAGACAGCAATTCAAATTTGGACCCTCGATCCTCAGCTTTTGATTTACGGATACAGAAATGTAGAATTTGAACACTTGAGGCTTTCTTCTATCCACCCTGGGCTGACCTCTTATGTATGAGCAGTTAGTAAATGACCTGGTTTTGTCACCTAAGTAGGTCGATTTACACAACAACAATTTTGGACGGGACCAACTTACTGAATCGAATTACACCTTGAAATTTGCCGAACGGATTGAATTTCCAATTTTTCGTATTTAAAAGTTTGATTCGACCAAATTTGATAGCTATGATCAAAACTAGTTATACCAACTTAATACTGTAGAAGTAAAAATTGCTAAACTCACTTGGTGGATGTTTGGGCAAGGCCGACTTTAAATCTTAAAATACATTAAATTTAGATGATTTTCCATACTAACATACAACAAAAGGCCATAGATAGATGTTTAGATAGTTGAAAGATCTCCTAGTTATCTGCGGTGAAAAGCAAGCGGAGCACTATATTTTGTTTTTTATTTTCCTCTATAGACAAGGGACTGAATCTGGAGAGTCGGACTCAAATTTCACTTGCAAGTCTATATCGAATTCATAAGTCAATCAAGCAAGTATGAATAGTCACACTCGGAAGAGTAGAAAGGAGACTGAATCTGGAGAGTCAGACTCAAATTTCACTTGCAAGTCTATATCGAATTCATAAGTCAATCGAGCAAGTATGTCTCGTCAAAATCGGAAGAGTTGACTAATCTCATTTATTTAGAGAGCAGAGTTGGAATGGACAATCGACTCGGAAAGTATAGAGCCTGTTACAGAATCTATTGGAATTATATGGATTGAGATTATTTTATATATATATATATATATATTAGTTGATGTATATGGATAAAACTCAGTTTTTCATAAACAACTCATTTAATTAGAAGAAGGTTAATAATACTAGTACACAAATTAAAGTTGATGATAACAGTACACATGGAGAACAAGAATAAGTAAGATAGAACTTGTTGGTGACACTTGTAGACCACAAATTTAAGTAACTCTGTAACTATGGTAATAATTATGATTAGAACAATACTTACCAAATATTATATGATTGATCCCAAATTCAGAATAAAATCAAATGTCTTAACATCTTCTTCGAATATTGCAACAAAACTGCTGTTAGCATTTTCAAACTGATACAACCACCCCGGGAGCTAGGAATTGAGTACTTCATGACTATTGTTGCAACCACCATGGGGAGCTAGGAATTGAGTACTTCATGACTATTGCTACAACCACCATGGGGAGCTAGGAATTGAGAACATGAAGGCCATCGCAACAAAATTGTTGTTAGCATTTTCAAAGTGATACAACCATCCTGTTGAGCTAGGGATTGAGTAATTCACGGTAAAGAACAAAAAAGGAAGACCCTGGCAGCTAGCAATTGAAGAACAAATAAGAGAAAACCTTGGGTAGCTAGGAATTGAGTACTTCAAGACTATCATAGTAAAATTGTTGTTAGAATTTTCAAAGTGATACAACAACCATGGGAAGACAGTGATTGAATAATTCATGACACAAAACAAATATGAGAAAAGCATAAATAGCAATATTTTGGTAGTTCACTCAACTGAAAACTAGTGTGATTACTAAAAAGGTATCAAGCAGTGCCAGAATAAATAGGGAAAATAATGGACAAGTCAGAGTGAATAGGTTAAAAATATGGAACAAGGTATCATAGTAGGTACCATGGAGACAACTTCCAAGTTAGGATTTGCTATGTGATTTTTGGAGTTGTGGCAATTGCAAAGAGAAATTCGCTTTTCTTCGGGCGTAAACTTTTCTTTATATCTTATTATGGACATGAACTTTGAAATGCCCTACATGGAGAGAGGTGTAGAATATAATAGAGAGTTTAAACTTTGAAGTAACCATGTCGTAGCTCATTATTATCATCAATTCAAAAAACTATGTAAATTGTATCTCTTTCTTATGGAAAGTCCGAAAACCTTTCGTAACGTAATTAGTCCATTCAACTTGGCAGAAGTTTTAGCTTTTAGCGAAAAATTGCCTATATAGATCTAAACTAGAATTCTGGACATTTTTAGGCACATTTGTATTGAGTCCTAATGAACTATATGATGATTTTTTCAAACAAAATTGATGGCTGCAATATGGTTGATTAAAATTTTTTTTAAAAAATGATCTGGAATACACACTGATTTCATCCTGGTAAGCATGTATGCATCTGGTATATGTGTGCCACAAATACTGATAACTTCTTTCCTTAATATTTATTGCCATTCCGAATTTATCGCCAGCACAAATACTGCCCAGGTTAACAAATTGGAAGTTGTATCATGGCCTGCAAGTAAAAATGTCTTGCATTCATCCATGATTTCATCAATAGTCATGCTCAGATTTCTTTGAGTCCCACTCAATTTTGTCTGGTTGGCAATCATCATGATTCTGTAACATCCCGAAAAAATCACAAAAATTTAAAACTTTTATATGTGACATTTATTGCTTATTTAATGAATGCGGAAAATAGAACAATGCATGGAATGTTATCTTGCTGTATTAAATGCCATGCTAGTTTATTAAGTAGATGTTTGCGACAAACAGATTTCTACTAAAGTCTTGATGTTATTTATATTTAGTTTTGCTGCTACACACCTCTACTGTTGTTGTTTATGGATAATGAAACATCTGTTTGACTAATGTACTTTTGTTTGATTGATGAAGGGGTCCTTCGGACTCCCTGAGGCTTACTTAGCATTCGTGCTAAAGCATGTTAATTCGTACTTGTGACAGATTTACAGGTAAGAGATTTAATTTGCGACAAGTGACCAACAGTTTTTCAATAGATCTCTTTTTCGATAAGTGAAGAGATAAAGAGTCTTGAGCATTCTAAAGGTGAGAACCCTAGTTCGCAACTTTAAGGTGTTCAAGTTTAATATGTCTGAAAATGACTATTGATACTTACAGTACGTCTTATATTGTAGAAATTGCACACTTGTAGATGAATCGTGAGAAGATCTATAACAAATAGGTCTCAGTTTTATACTCAGAATCATAGATAATTTCTATTTGATTTTTATGTAGAACTGTATGTAGCTGTCGATTATTTTTCCTAGCCAAAGCGAAGGTCCTATGTTAAGAGACTCTGCTATGTTAATATTGCCTTCCATTATCATTATGACTTTCATGGTATCGTGCAATAGGATTCAACACCTTACAATAGTGTGTATGTTCCTTTGATTTATTTATATGATTTACATTACGATGTAACTTTGAGATATAATTCAAATCTCAACTATGTACTACATATTCCATATGATATGTGTGTTGTGTGCACCATGATGCCCCTATATGGCACTTATATATTATGTGATACTACGTGCACAATATAATCTATATGCTAACTATGCAATATGTGTGCATTGTAACACCCTATTATATATCCTACCCTAGGAATATTAATAAATATTATGCAATGGATATGAGTTATGTGCACACTTTGTAATATCATGCGAGGGTTGAAATTGATTCAAACTATATATTATGTGAATATATGCAAACTATGTGATCAAATGTTGCTATAATAACTATGGAGCTATCTCTCCAACTATGTGCAAACATAATGTGACAAGGTGTAAACTCTCGACCATATCATATGCAAATCCAATGTATTTATTAATGTGATGTGAACATTGATATGCCCTACAGGTTGGCAACTGTAATGTAACCTGGGCATTGAATGTACATAACTGGCAAGGTAATGGAGTTTCGATGTGGCACTGCTTAGTGTGCTCGACCATGTGCTTCCACCATGAATATAGTTCTTTTAAGTGTTGAAGTGTGGCATACGTTTTCACTTGTTGATGAGTTGGCTCCACCATGACTCCACCATGGCTCATCGTGGCAATTGTAATGATGTAACAATTAATAGGGTAGATGTCTTGGGATTTCATGATTCCATCTATTGATCTACACCGTTGATCTATTGAGGGTTTCGATGCAATGGTTTAACCTATCTTGTTTCATTTTTGATGAGTTATTGTGTTCAAGTATTTTGGTAGTGGTGGCTCTGCGCGGTCAACAGGCTGCTGGTTTTTAGCCTCGTTGTTCTGCCTATAACTTATGAGTTTTGAACTTGTAACCTCATAAAATGGAAGAGTCGAGTTCTCAGTCCTTCATGCAGTAGCTACTTGTTTAAGTTATCAGTTGGGTTTGTAATTTTGAAGAGATTCGATCGTCAGACCTGTTGGTTCTGGAAGTTCGATTTGTGTGAGAAATCAACCCTTCACTTTGGTTGTTCCAGGTCTTGACGCTATGAAATGTTGAGAGTTGATGGTTGGGTGTTGGCTCTGGTTATTCCAGCATTTATCGTGGTAGGGTTTTGTTGCAGTTACAAAAGATTTAGCGTTTGTTGCTACTACGGCTAACACTTTGAGAGGTAATGTATTCACCTTCCTCCACTGTAATATTTCTACAAAATGCTATCAGTTTATCAATTTTCTAATACTGAAGTCTTTTCGTTTAGATATTGTTTTAACCACTAGTAATTGTCATTGCAGGTGTAACTAAGAAATGGCTCCTCGAATCTGGCATTGAAGGTTGGAAAAGCTATACCAACCGGTAAGCCTCAACGGTAGCTTTGAAAAATCTGGGTTGATGAGATAATGTCCGACTGTGTGCTATTCTGTCTGTTGTATTTATAACTCAGAGAGTTTTTTAAATTGTAGATATAGGGTTTGCATACTGTTCAAAAGTATGGGGAGGATGTACCTCGACCCATAAGGCAACAGCCGTGCTTGCAACGGTTTTATAAACAGGGATTTTACCCTCAGATTTGAATAATGTATTTCATGGTGTTTCACGACTACTGTTATCGTTTTTCTTTTGTATATGGCTAAGGTTAAAATGTAAGTGTTTAAAGTCTGTAAAAACAATGTGTCTGTTTGCTACAAGCTAGATAATTTTTATCTAGGTATGGCTTACGGCCTGTATGAAGTTATAGTTGTGTCCTTTCGTCGATTTAGGGCTTGTCCTGCAAACACGAATTGTAACTCGTCAATGATATGAGAATAAGCAATGTTTTGTCAACCTTTGTGTTTAACTTGGTTATCGATCGATGAGTGAATGTTTTTATGATAATACTACTGTTTGTTTTATAGAAAAATGGATAAATGAAATTGTTGATAAGGCTTACGGCCTGTATATGCTTCGTTATGTTTATAATGCAGTTGCTGCGTCTTAAAGAAAATAGGAAAGTAATTCTAGTGTTAGGGTTTAGTCTTTGTTTGGAAAATAAAGCTTAACAATGTTTTAGCTGAGGTCTTGGTAAAAAGAGTTGATGTCTGTTGTTTCTATCTCGATTTATTTTGCAATCAAATGTAAAACCCTGAAAATGACTCTGTGGAATTTAACTATAGGAATTATAGAAATGATTACTGTTTAAATGCTTGGTTTGTCTACTGTTAATGAATATGCTGATAAAAAATTCGATTTCCTACTCTAATAGGGAAATGTAAAAACTTAGAAATGCAAAACTGTTTGTGATGAAAATCTATAACTCAACTCTGTTAAAGGAATATAATTATTCTTAAAACATAGATAAAATCGTGTGAGAGTCGTTGATCAGTACATAAATAGTTTGTATTTATTTCTATGTATTATTATTAAAAGAATTTGATATAAATATGCTTTCAAATGGAATCTACTCTGTAACTGTAGGGAATAGAAAATATCTTCATTTAATTTTTAGAAGGAAATTTATTTATTTCTAACAAACTACTATTTAAACAAATAGAGAAACATTACTGTAATTTCTGGAGATACTTGTCTAATTCAGAAAATACTGAAAAACACTGATATAGATAAGCTTAGAAAATTAACAGTAAACAGTAATTTAAAGAAACACATCATTTGCATCTTTTCTATCACTTGGCTATCTTGCCAATCATACCTATCTATTTTAATCTATCTCTGTACTAGAGTACGATGCTGTTCCTTTTTGCATGGGGAAAAATGCAGAGATTATTTTATTCAATCATTCGAATGATACAGAATTAATAATTTATTCAGGAAACTGAAATAAAGAACTTAACAGTAAAAGTTAAAATAGATAATAGAACTTAAAAAAATAAAAGTAGATAAGACAATAGAACCTGTAAAAGATGATAGGGCCGACAAACACCCAAGGAGGCCTGTTCCTCCCAACCTGCTCCAGAAGAAGCAGATCTATTGCTAACTTCTAATGAACCCCCGATCCCAATTACTAATCCAGTAAGTGGGTGGAATGTGTGTAAAGGCAAGGCACTCAAAAATACCTTCTCCACTCAGTATCAACCTCCTGAAAAATGCCTTCTCCACTTAACATCAACCTCCTGAACTCAATAAGAGTTTGGCAGACTCACAACATGATCAACAACAACATATCCCCTCATCAAATCAACAACAGCTATTATATAGACTGCCCAGGTCTTTTAGCGGTCAGTTTGGAATAAATGAGCCTCAAGCTCCAGTCCCATCTTTCAGGGCACTATGACCACATTTCAAGAGAGTTGTCCCATACCAACAGCTAGTTAGTTGCATCATGATGCTGCCACTTGTCCATTGCCTTCTACCCCAGATTCCATTCCACCTAGTGGATCAGTAACCACTCTTTCAACAGTCCTCTTAGGTGTTTGTCTCCTATTTTATTTATTAAATAATAATATATTGTGCAAATTACAGTCATCCTTGGACACCTGTCCAATATAAACTTTACAATAAAAGTTATCATAATGTTTCTAAACACAAAATGTTTTCCAACTTAAAGGGTATGTTACAGATTCCAAGCAAGTCATTTCCATAGCCAACATGAGTTCTTGTTGGTGGTCTTGGTTCCAACCTAATTTGAATTATAGAATTCAAGATTTCTTTAATTCTTCCATCGATCTTCCAGGCATACCTGTTCTTTCTTGTAGGAATATATTTGCCAAAAATCCAAGGAATATAAGTACAAAATCCTTAATTATAAGTACTATGAGTCATTATGCTTGTGTATAAGCTTTATGGACTGTGTATAGCACTAAGAAGACCCTTGTGAATAAGTAAAAGGTCTACAGATTATGGCACTAGCCTAAGCACAGCAAGTCACAAAGTACGTTAATAAGAAAATAGGAGCACAGAATTCGAAGTACTAGAGAACTTGCAGTCACATGCAAAACTATATAATTGAAAGCTAAGTATACTGTAATTACTGGCTTCCTGGGATGAAGACAGATTGTTCAACTTTGGCCGCCATTTCTTGTAATTCTCTCTACAATTCGAATACGTCTTTGCCTTCATTGTAACTGCTACCGAAAGTAGTATGCGATATGATGTCTGTTGTTAATGCTCTCAACTCTTGATGAACATCAATTTCTTTGTTGTCAGAGTCTGTATGAGCCACCATCTCTTGCCAATTCTTGAGCATGGATGAAGTGCAAGCAACCATTATCTTCACCATTGTCCACCATTGGAAACATTAGAGCATAACTAAAACCAATGGCATATTCTGAAAGACTCCAACTACCAGGGACTATCCAAAAATAGTCTAGGTAATGCATATCCTTGTTTAGTAGGAAAAATCACAGCATACAAAATATAATTTGACTTGATAGAGGAAAACACTCTCGAGATGAGGATATCAATGTCATTTATAAAATTTGCTACAATTCAAAAGTCTTTTCACTATTGATGAATCTGATAAATCTTTTTCCTCTTAAATTGCTTAACTGTATCCTTATTAGGTACCATTATTAGGCACCCACGTTTTCACTCTAGCTAGCATTGGGATATCTGTACGAGCATTATATCTTCAATTTTTTTTTAAGATAGATTGATAATAACTAGGTATATATGTTCCATTAACTCCATATTTATTAAACAACCTACCATTTCCCTATAACATGGCTAGGGAGGTCTGCACAGGAATAATATGGTCAAATTATAAGCATAGATTGATAACAACTTGGTGCATATATTCAAGTGTTTTTTATGCTATGTATAAGCATACCTATATTCAATAGTTCTAGACATGCAAAGTGACAATAGTTTCTGAATTGCCAGAATTTTTCATTCATTACTCAAGAAACTGTTATAGTTCTTCATCCATTATCAAGTCTTATTATACAACCATTGTATGGCATTCCAAGAATCCAAACCTTAAGTTTGTCAACACTAAAGACAACGCTCACGATCCTCCTATGCTTGACCCATCTCAATCCATCTACGAAAACCAGTCCCTGCCCGAGCAAAGCCAATAAAAGAGGCCTGGGGGTCTCCTTCTCATAATGACCGAATTTATTTGATAAAACTTCCTTGATTATCTCTAGTTCTGACATGTACAGCCTACAATGGATTCCATACCAATAGAAAAATGGCTCTCCTGAACAAAAACAATTACCAAATACTAATCAGACTTTATTTCAACCTTAACACTCTCGAAGAATTCCAAACAACTAGCATAAAGCATATGTTGTAAATTCATTATTCTATCAGGTTAGTGCCTAGTAGAGGAATATATCAAAGTATAACAAGCCTCAAGGAAAAGAAAATAAATAATAGAGAACCATATATCTGACACCACTTATTGTATTGTGGCATGATTCTAGGAACAATGTCGTGAGAAATATTCTACATAGGTTGTGCATGAGCCGCCTTAAGAAGCTATGTCGACTCTGGCGCACTTTCGACGACTATCCTATATGGTGGACCTCTTATCCCTTGTTCTGTATAGGCCTTCTAGAATGCATAAGGCTTCGATATCAGGTCTCTAAAGAGATTGACAACAATGCTCCCAAACATAACAACTAAAATGGAAACCAATGCTTCAACACTACTTCTAATCACAACATCCATCTTCAGAACCTCACAAAGCTACTTCTTTCTGATTATCTTAAAGTTCTCTGTGTCAATGAAATTGTCACAAAAATGGGGTAAGACACTTCAAATTTATAGGCACAGTCGGGGCCTGAAAATGCAATGGGACCGCACTCGACTCTAAAGGGCCACCATCACAACTCACATTTTGTCTTTCATCCAACTTTACAAGGAGATCAAATGATAACTTCAATAACTACTTATTCATAGTATCATACATAAAACTGACGTTCTGCCAAGCAGTGATAATGAAATTTTATGTAAGAAAATGAGTGTTTATTTGGTTATTTCACCTAGTAAGAATTAAAAGGTTAAGAATTGTATTTTTTAGATGTAAAGGAAAGGTACTAATGACCCAAAATTTAAAAATATCTAACTAAGTCCTCAATATTAACTAGTTTAACAACCTAATTATGATAAATTTTATAATCATCTGAAAAAATGACCATAAAATTTTGTG